>JANJGN010002321.1:0-76445 GCA_026770705.1 Isurus oxyrinchus
GTGGTTAGATACAGAGTAAAGCTTCCTCTACACCGTCCAATTCAAACACTCCCAGGACAGGTACAGCACGGGGTTAGATACAGAGTAAAGCTCCCTCTACACCGTCCCCATCAAACACTCCCAGGACAGGTACAGCACGGGGTTAGATACAGAGTAAAGCTTCCTCTACACCATCCAATTCAAACACTCCCAGGACAGGTACAGCACGGGGTTAGATACAGAGTAAAGCTCCCTCTACACAGTCCCCATCAAACACACCCAGGACAGGTACAGCACGGGGTAAGACACAGAGTAAATCTTCCTCTAACCTGTCCCCAGCAAACACTCCCAGGACAGGTACAGCACGGGGTTAGATACAGAGTAAAGCTCCCTCTACACCATCCCCATCAAACACTCCCAGGACAGGTACAGCACGGGGTTAGATACAGAGTAAATCTCCCTCTACACCGTCCCCATCAAACACTCCCAGGACAGGTACAGCACGGGGTTAGATACAGAGTAAATCTCCCTCTACACTGTCCCCATCAAACACTCCCAGGACAGGTACAGCACGGGGTTAGATACAGAGTAAATCTCCCTCTACACTGTCCCAATCAAACATTCCCAGGACAGGTACAGCACGGGGTTGGATACAGAGTAAAGCTCCCTCTACACCGTCCCCATCAAACACTCCCAGGACAGGTACAGCACGGGGTTAGAGACAGAATAAATCTCCCTCTACACCGTCCCCATCAAACAGTCACAAGGCAGGTACAGCACGGGGTTAGGTACAGAGTAAAGCTCCTTCTACACTGTCCCCATCAAACCACCCCAGGAAAGGGACAGCACGGGGTTAGATACAGAGTAAAGCCCCCTCTACACCATCCCCATCAAACACTCCCAGGACAGGTACAGCATGGGGTTAGATACAGAGTAAAGCTCCCTCTACACTGTCCCCAACAAACACTCCCAGGACAGGTATAGCACGGGGTGAGATACAGAGTAAAGCTCCCTCTGCACCGTCCCCATCAAACACTCCCAGGACAGGTACAGCACGGGGTTAGATACAGAGTAAAGCTCCCTCTACACCGTCCCCATCAAACACTCCCAGGACAGGTACAGCATGGGGTTAGATACAGAGTAAAGTTCCCTCTACACCGTCCCCATCAAACACTCCCAGGACAGGTACAGCACGGGGTTAGATACAGAGTAAATCTCCCTCTACACCGTCCCCATTAAACACTCCCAGGACAGGTATAGCACGGGGTTAGCTACAGAGTAAAGCTCCCCCTGCACTATCCCAATCAAACAGTCCCAGGACAGGTACAGCATGGGGTTAGATACAGAGTAAAGCCCCCTCTACACCGTCCCCATGAAACACTCCCAGGACAGGAAAAGCACGGGTTAGATACAGAGTAAATCTCCCTCTACACTGTACCCATCAAACACTCCCAGGGCAGTTACAGCACGGGGTTAGATACAGAGTAAAGCTCCCTCGACACTGTCCCCATCAAACACTCACAGGACAGGTACAGCACGGGTTAGATACAGAGTAAAGCTCCCCCTGCACTGTCCCAATCAAACAGTCCCAGGACAGGTACAGCATGGGGTTAGATACAGAGTAAAGTTCCCTCTACACGGTCCACATCAAACACTCCCAGGTCAGGTACAGCACGGGGTAAGATGCAGAGTAAAGTTCCCTCTACACCATCCCAATCAAACACTCCCAGGACAGGTACAGCACGGGGTTAGATACAGAGTAAAACTCCATACACAACGTCCCCGTCAAACACTCCCAGCACAGGTACAGCACGGGGTTAGATACAGAGTAAAGCTCCCTCTACACTGTCCCAATCAAACACTCCCAGGACAGGTGTACAGCATGGGGTTAGGTACAGAGTAAAGATCCCTCTACACCGTCCCCATCAAACACTCCCAGGACAGGTACAGCATGGGGTTAGGTACAGAGTAAAGATCCCTCTAACACCGTCCCCATCAAACACTCCCAGGACAGGTACAGCATAGGGTCAGATACAGAGTAAAGCTCCCTCTACACCGTCCCCATCAAACACTCCCAGGACAGGTACAGCACGGGGTTAGATACAGAGTAAATTTCCCTCTACACCGTCCTCATCAAACACTCCCAGGACAGGTACAGCACGGGGTTAGATACAGAGTAAAGCTCCCTCTACACCGTCCCCATCAAACACTCCAAGGACAGGTACAGCACGGGGTTAGATACAGAGTAAAGCTCCCTCTACACCGTCCCCATCAAACACTCCCAGGACAGGTACAGCACGGGGTTAGATACAGAGTAAAGCTCCCTCTACACCTTCCGCATCAAACACTCGCAGGACAGGTACAGCACGGCGTAAGGGACAGAGTAAATTTCCCTCTACACTGTCCCCATCAAACACTCCCAGGACAAGGACAGCACGGGGTTTGATACAGAGTAAATCTCCCCCTGCACCGTCCCCATCAAACACTCCCAGGACAGGTACAGCACGGGGTTAGATACAGAGTAAATCTCCCTCTACACCGTCCCCATCAAACACTCCCAGGACAGGTACAGCACGGGGTTAGATACAGAGTAAATCTCCCTCTACACCGTCCCCATCAAACACTCCCAGGACAGGTACAGCACGGTGTTAGATACAGAGTAAATTTCCTTCTACACTGTCCCCATCAAACACTCCCAGGACAGGTACAGCAAAGGGTAAGATACGGAGTAAATCTCCCTCTACTCTGTCCCCATCAAACTCTCACAGAACAGTTACAGCACGGGATTATTTACAGAGTAAAGCTCCCTCTCCACTGTCCCCATCAAACACTCCCAGGACAGGTACAGCACGGGGTTAGATACAGATTAAAGCTCCCTCTACACCGTCCCCATCAAGCACTCCCAGGACAGGTACAGCACGGGGTTAGATACAGATTAAAGCTCCCTCTTCACCGTCCCCATCAAACACTCCCAGGACAGGTACAGCACGGTGTTAGATACTGAGTAAAGCTCCCTCTACACCGTCCCCATCAAACACTCCCAGGACAGGTACAGCACGGGGTTAGATACAGAGTAAAGCTCCCTCTACACCGTCCCCATCAAACACTCCCAGGACAGGTACAGCACGGGGTTAGATACAGAGTAAAGCTCCCTCTACACTGTCCCCATCAAACACTCCCAGGACAGGTACAGCACGGGGTTAGATACAGAGTAAAGCTCCCTCTACACCGTCCCCATCAAACACTCCCAGGACAGGTACAGCATGGGGTTAGATACAGAGTAAAGCTCCCTCTACACCGTTCCCATCAAACACTCCCAGGACAGGTACAGCACGGGGTTAGGTACAGAGTAAATCTCCCTCTACACTGTCCCCATCAAACACTCCCAGGACAGGTACAGCACGGGGTTAGATACAGAGTAAATCTCCCGCTACACTGTCCCCATCAAACACTCCCAGGACAGGGACAGCACGGGGTTAGATACTGAGCAAAGCTCCCTCGGCACCGTCCCCATCAGACACTCCCAGGACAGGTAAAGCATGGGGTTAGATACAGAGTAAACCTCCCTCTACGCCATCCCCATCAAACACTCCCAGGACAGGTGCAGCACGGGGTCAGATTCAGACTAAATTTCCCTCTACACCGTCCTCATCAAACACTCCCAGGACTGGTACAGCTTGGGGTTAGAGACTGAGTAAACCTCCCTCTACACTGTCCCCATCAAACACTCCCAGGACAGGTACAGCATGGGGTTAGATACAGAGTAAAGCTCCCTCTACACCGTCCCCATCAAACACTCCCAGGACAGGTACAGCACGGGGTTAGAGACAGAGTAAAACTCCCTCTACAATGTCCCCAACAAACACTCACAGGGCAGGTACAGCACGGGGTTAGGTACAGAGTAAAGCTCCCTCCACACTGTCCCCATCAAACACTCCCAGGACAGGTACAGCACGGGGTAAGATACAGAGTAAAGCTCCCTCGACACCGTCCCCATCACACACTCCCAGGACAGGTACAGCACGGGGTTAGATACAGAGTGAATTTCCCTCTACAGCATCCCCTTCAAACAATCCCAGGACAGGTACAGCATGGGGTTAAATACAGAATAAAGCTCCCTCTACAGCGTCCCCATTAAACACTCCCAGGGCAGATACAGCACGGGGTTAGATACAGAGTAAATTTCCATCTGCACTGTCCCCATCAAACACTCCCAGGACAGGTACAGCACGGGGTTAGATACAGAGTAAATCTCCCTCTACACCATCCCCATCAAACACTCCCAGGACAGGTACAGCACGGGGTTAGATACAGAGTAAAGCTCCCTCTACACTGTCCCCATCAAACACTCCCAGGACAGGTACAGCACGGGGTTAGATACAGAGTAAAGCTCCCTCTACACCGTCCCCATCAAACACTCCAAGGACAGGTACAGCACGGGGTTAGATACAGAGTAAAGCTCCCTCTACACCGTCCCCACCAAACACTCCCAGGACAGGTACAGCACGGGGTTAGATACAGAGTAAAGCTCCCTCTACACCTTCCCCATCAAACACTCCCAGGACAGGTACAGCACGGCGTAAGGGACAGAGTAAATTTCCCTCTACACTGTCCCCATCAAACACTCCCAGGACAAGGACAGCACGGGGTTTGATACAGAGTAAATCTCCCCCTGCACCGTCCCCATCAAACACTCCCAGGACAGGTACAGCACGGGGTTAGATAAAGAATAACGCTCCCTCGACACTGTCCCCATCAAACACTACCAGGACAGGTACAGCACGGAGTTAATACAGAGTAAAGCTCCCTCTCCACCGTCCCCATCAAACACTCCCAGGACAGGTACAGAACAAGGTAACATACAGAGTAAATCTCCCTCTACACCGTCCCCATCAAACACTCCCAGGACAGGTACAGCACGGGGTTAGATACAGAGTAAATCGCCCTCTACACCGTCCCTATCAAACCCTCCAAAACAGGTACAGCACGGGGGTAGATATACAGTAAAGCTCCCACTAAACTGTCCCCATCAAACACTCCCAGGACAGGTACAGCACGGGGTTAGATACAGAGTAAAGCTCCGTCTACACTGTCCCCATCAAACACTCCCAGCACAGGTACAGCACGGGGTTAGATACAGAGTAAATCTCCCTCTACACCGTCCCCATCAAACACTCCCAGGACAGGTACAGCACGGGGTTAGATACAGAGTAAAGCTCCCTCTACACCGTCCCCATTAAACACTCCCAGGGCAGATAAAGCACGGTGTTAGATACAGAGTAAATTTCCTTCTACACTGTCCCCATCAAACACAACCTGGACAGGTACAGCACGGGGATAGATTCAGAGTAAAGCTCCTTCTACACCGTCCCCATCAAACACTCCCAGGACAGGTACAGCACGGGGTTAGATTCTGAGTAAAGCTCCCTCTACACCGTCCCCATCAAACACTCCCAGGACAGGTACAGCACGGGGTTAGATACAGAGTAAATCTCCCTCTACACTGTCCCCATCAAACACTCCCTGGACAGGTACAGCACGGGGTTAGATACAGATTAAAGCTCCCTCTACACTGTCCCCATCAAACACTCCCAGGACAGGGACAGCACGGGGTTAGATACAGAGTAAAACTCCCTCTACACTGTCCCCATCAAACACTCCCAGGACAGGTGCAGCACGGGGTCAGATTCAGACTAAATTTCCCTCTACACCGTCCTCATCAAACACTCCCAGGACTGGTACAGCTTGGGGTTAGAGACTGAGTAAACCTCCCTCTACACTGTCCCCATCAAACTCTCCCAGGACAGGTACAGCATGGGGTTAGATACAGAGTAAAGCTCCCTCTTCACCGTCCCCATCAAACACTCCCAGGACAGGTACAGCACGGGGTTAGCTACATAGTAAAGCTCCCCCTGCACTATCCCAATCAAACAGTCCCAGGACAGGTACAGCATGGGGTTAGATACAGAGTAAAGCCCCCTCTACACCGTCCCCATGAAACACTCCCAGGACAGGAAAAGCACGGGTTAGATACAGAGTAAATCTCCCTCTACACTGTACCCATCAAACACTCCCAGGGCAGTTACAGCACGGGGTTAGATACAGAGTAAAGCTCCCTCGACACTGTCCCCATCAAACACTCACAGGACAGGTACAGCACGGGTTAGATACAGAGTAAAGCTCCCCCTGCACTGTCCCAATCAAACAGTCCCAGGACAGGTACAGCATGGGGTTAGATACAGAGTAAAGTTCCCTCTACACGGTCCACATCAAACACTCCCAGGTCAGGTACAGCACGGGGTAAGATGCAGAGTAAAGTTCCCTCTACACCATCCCAATCAAACACTCCCAGGACAGGTACAGCACGGGGTTAGATACAGAGTAAAACTCCATACACAACGTCCCCGTCAAACACTCCCAGCACAGGTACAGCACGGGGTTAGATACAGAGTAAAGCTCCCTCTACACTGTCCCAATCAAACACTCCCAGGACAGGTGTACAGCATGGGGTTAGGTACAGAGTAAAGATCCCTCTACACCGTCCCCATCAAACACTCCCAGGACAGGTACAGCATGGGGTTAGGTACAGAGTAAAGATCCCTCTACACCGTCCCCATCAAACACTCCCAGGACAGGTACAGCATAGGGTCAGATACAGAGTAAAGCTCCCTCTACACCGTCCCCATCAAACACTCCCAGGACAGGTACAGCACGGGGTTAGATACAGAGTAAATTTCCCTCTACACCGTCCTCATCAAACACTCCCAGGACAGGTACAGCACGGGGTTAGATACAGAGTAAAGCTCCCTCTACACCGTCCCCATCAAACACTCCAAGGACAGGTACAGCACGGGGTTAGATACAGAGTAAAGCTCCCTCTACACCGTCCCCATCAAACACTCCCAGGACAGGCACAGCACGGGGTTAGATACAGAGTAAAGCTCCCTCTACACCTTCCGCATCAAACACTCGCAGGACAGGTACAGCACGGCGTAAGGGACAGAGTAAATTTCCCTCTACACTGTCCCCATCAAACACTCCCAGGACAAGGACAGCACGGGGTTTGATACAGAGTAAATCTCCCCCTGCACCGTCCCCATCAAACACTCCCAGGACAGGTACAGCACGGGGTTAGATAAAGAATAACGCTCCCTCGACACTGTCCCCATCAAACACTACCAGGACAGGTACAGCACGGAGTTAATACAGAGTAAAGCTCCCTCTCCACCGTCCCCATCAAACACTCTCAGGACAGGTACAGAACAAGGTAACATACAGAGTAAAGCTCCCTCTACACCGTCCCCATCAAACACTCCCAGGACAGGTACAGCACGGGGTTAGATACAGAGTAAATCGCCCTCTACACCGTCCCTATCAAACACTCCAAAACAGGTACAGCACGGGGTTAGATACAGAGTAAAGTTCCCTCTGCACCGTACCCATCAAACACTCCCAGGACAGGTACAGCACGGGGTTAGATACAGAGTAAAGAACCTCTACACTGTCCCCATCAAACACTCCCAGGACAGGTACAGCACGGGGTTAGATACAGAGTAAAGTTCCCTCTGCACCGTACCCATCAAACACTCCCAGGACAGGTACTGCACGGGGTTAGATACAGAGTAAAGCTCCGTCTACACTGTCCCCGTCAAACACTCCCAGCACAGGTACAGCACGGGGTTAGATACAGAGTAAATCTCCCTCTACACCGTCCCCATCAAACACTCCCAGGACAGGTAGAGCACGGGGTTAGACACTGAGTAAATCTCCCTCTACACCGTCCCCATCAAACACTCCCAGGACAGATACAGCGTGGGGTTAAATACAGAGTAAAGCTCCCTCTACAGCGTCCCCATTAAACACTCCCAGGGCAGATAAAGCACGGTGTTAGATACAGAGTAAATTTCCTTCTACACTGTCCCCATCAAACACTCCCAGGACAGGTACAGCAAAGGGTAAGATACGGAGTAAATCTCCCTCTACTCTGTCCCCATCAAACTCTCACAGAACAGTTACAGCACGGGATTATTTACAGAGTAAAGCTCCCTCTCCACTGTCCCCATCAAACACTCCCAGGACAGGTACAGCACGGGGTTAGATACAGATTAAAGCTCCCTCTACACCGTCCCCATCAAGCACTCCCAGGACAGGTACAGCACGGGGTTAGATACAGATTAAAGCTCCCTCTTCACCGTCCCCATCAAACACTCCCAGGACAGGTACAGCACGGTGTTAGATACTGAGTAAAGCTCCCTCTACACCGTCCCCATCAAACACTCCCAGGACAGGTACAGCACGGGGTTAGATACAGAGTAAAGCTCCCTCTACACCGTCCCCATCAAACACTCCCAGGACAGGTACAGCACGGGGTTAGATACAGAGTAAAGCTCCCTCTACACTGTCCCCATCAAACACTCCCAGGACAGGTACAGCACGGGGTTAGATACAGAGTAAAGCTCCCTCTACACCGTCCCCATCAAACACTCCCAGGACAGGTACAGCACGGGGTTAGATACAGAGTAAAGCTCCCTCTACACCGTTCCCATCAAACACTCCCAGGACAGGTACAGCACGGGGTTAGGTACAGAGTAAATCTCCCTCTACACTGTCCCCATCAAACACTCCCAGGACAGGTACAGCACGGGGTTAGATACAGAGTAAATCTCCCGCTACACTGTCCCCATCAAACACTCCCAGGACAGGGACAGCACGGGGTTAGATACTGAGCAAAGCTCCCTCGGCACCGTCCCCATCAGACACTCCCAGGACAGGTAAAGCATGGGGTTAGATACAGAGTAAACCTCCCTCTACGCCATCCCCATCAAACACTCCCAGGACAGGTGCAGCACGGGGTCAGATTCAGACTAAATTTCCCTCTACACCGTCCTCATCAAACACTCCCAGGACTGGTACAGCTTGGGGTTAGAGACTGAGTAAACCTCCCTCTACACTGTCCCCATCAAACACTCCCAGGACAGGTACAGCATGGGGTTAGATACAGAGTAAAGCTCCCTCTACACCGTCCCCATCAAACACTCCCAGGACAGGTACAGCACGGGGTTAGAGACAGAGTAAAACTCCCTCTACAATGTCCCCAACAAACACTCACAGGGCAGGTACAGCACGGGGTTAGGTACAGAGTAAAGCTCCCTCCACACTGTCCCCATCAAACACTCCCAGGACAGGTACAGCACGGGGTAAGATACAGAGTAAAGCTCCCTCGACACCGTCCCCATCACACACTCCCAGGACAGGTACAGCACGGGGTTAGATACAGAGTGAATTTCCCTCTACAGCATCCCCTTCAAACAATCCCAGGACAGGTACAGCATGGGGTTAAATACAGAATAAAGCTCCCTCTACAGCGTCCCCATTAAACACTCCCAGGGCAGATACAGCACGGGGTTAGATACAGAGTAAATTTCCATCTGCACTGTCCCCATCAAACACTCCCAGGACAGGTACAGCACGGGGTTAGATACAGAGTAAATCTCCCTCTACACCATCCCCATCAAACACTCCCAGGACAGGTACAGCACGGGGTTAGATACAGAGTAAAGCTCCCTCTACACTGTCCCCATCAAACACTCCCAGGACAGGTACAGCACGGGGTTAGATACAGAGTAAAGCTCCCTCTACACCGTCCCCATCAAACACTCCAAGGACAGGTACAGCACGGGGTTAGATACAGAGTAAAGCTCCCTCTACACCGTCCCCACCAAACACTCCCAGGACAGGTACAGCACGGGGTTAGATACAGAGTAAAGCTCCCTCTACACCTTCCCCATCAAACACTCCCAGGACAGGTACAGCACGGCGTAAGGGACAGAGTAAATTTCCCTCTACACTGTCCCCATCAAACACTCCCAGGACAAGGACAGCACGGGGTTTGATACAGAGTAAATCTCCCCCTGCACCGTCCCCATCAAACACTCCCAGGACAGGTACAGCACGGGGTTAGATAAAGAATAACGCTCCCTCGACACTGTCCCCATCAAACACTACCAGGACAGGTACAGCACGGAGTTAATACAGAGTAAAGCTCCCTCTCCACCGTCCCCATCAAACACTCCCAGGACAGGTACAGAACAAGGTAACATACAGAGTAAATCTCCCTCTACACCGTCCCCATCAAACACTCCCAGGACAGGTACAGCACGGGGTTAGATACAGAGTAAATCGCCCTCTACACCGTCCCTATCAAACCCTCCAAAACAGGTACAGCACGGGGGTAGATATACAGTAAAGCTCCCACTAAACTGTCCCCATCAAACACTCCCAGGACAGGTACAGCACGGGGTTAGATACAGAGTAAAGCTCCGTCTACACTGTCCCCATCAAACACTCCCAGCACAGGTACAGCACGGGGTTAGATACAGAGTAAATCTCCCTCTACACCGTCCCCATCAAACACTCCCAGGACAGGTACAGCACGGGGTTAGATACAGAGTAAAGCTCCCTCTACACCGTCCCCATTAAACACTCCCAGGGCAGATAAAGCACGGTGTTAGATACAGAGTAAATTTCCTTCTACACTGTCCCCATCAAACACAACCTGGACAGGTACAGCACGGGGATAGATTCAGAGTAAAGCTCCTTCTACACCGTCCCCATCAAACACTCCCAGGACAGGTACAGCACGGGGTTAGATTCTGAGTAAAGCTCCCTCTACACCGTCCCCATCAAACACTCCCAGGACAGGTACAGCACGGGGTTAGATACAGAGTAAATCTCCCTCTACACTGTCCCCATCAAACACTCCCTGGACAGGTACAGCACGGGGTTAGATACAGATTAAAGCTCCCTCTACACTGTCCCCATCAAACACTCCCAGGACAGGGACAGCACGGGGTTAGATACAGAGTAAAACTCCCTCTACACTGTCCCCATCAAACACTCCCAGGACAGGTGCAGCACGGGGTCAGATTCAGACTAAATTTCCCTCTACACCGTCCTCATCAAACACTCCCAGGACTGGTACAGCTTGGGGTTAGAGACTGAGTAAACCTCCCTCTACACTGTCCCCATCAAACACTCCCAGGACAGGTACAGCATGGGGTTAGATACAGAGTAAAGCTCCCTCTTCACCGTCCCCATCAAACACTCCCAGGACAGGTACAGCACGGGGTTAGCTACATAGTAAAGCTCCCCCTGCACTATCCCAATCAAACAGTCCCAGGACAGGTACAGCATGGGGTTAGATACAGAGTAAAGCCCCCTCTACACCGTCCCCATGAAACACTCCCAGGACAGGAAAAGCACGGGTTAGATACAGAGTAAATCTCCCTCTACACTGTACCCATCAAACACTCCCAGGGCAGTTACAGCACGGGGTTAGATACAGAGTAAAGCTCCCTCGACACTGTCCCCATCAAACACTCACAGGACAGGTACAGCACGGGTTAGATACAGAGTAAAGCTCCCCCTGCACTGTCCCAATCAAACAGTCCCAGGACAGGTACAGCATGGGGTTAGATACAGAGTAAAGTTCCCTCTACACGGTCCACATCAAACACTCCCAGGTCAGGTACAGCACGGGGTAAGATGCAGAGTAAAGTTCCCTCTACACCATCCCAATCAAACACTCCCAGGACAGGTACAGCACGGGGTTAGATACAGAGTAAAACTCCATACACAACGTCCCCGTCAAACACTCCCAGCACAGGTACAGCACGGGGTTAGATACAGAGTAAAGCTCCCTCTACACTGTCCCAATCAAACACTCCCAGGACAGGTGTACAGCATGGGGTTAGGTACAGAGTAAAGATCCCTCTACACCGTCCCCATCAAACACTCCCAGGACAGGTACAGCATGGGGTTAGGTACAGAGTAAAGATCCCTCTACACCGTCCCCATCAAACACTCCCAGGACAGGTACAGCATAGGGTCAGATACAGAGTAAAGCTCCCTCTACACCGTCCCCATCAAACACTCCCAGGACAGGTACAGCACGGGGTTAGATACAGAGTAAATTTCCCTCTACACCGTCCTCATCAAACACTCCCAGGACAGGTACAGCACGGGGTTAGATACAGAGTAAAGCTCCCTCTACACCGTCCCCATCAAACACTCCAAGGACAGGTACAGCACGGGGTTAGATACAGAGTAAAGCTCCCTCTACACCGTCCCCATCAAACACTCCCAGGACAGGTACAGCACGGGGTTAGATACAGAGTAAAGCTCCCTCTACACCTTCCGCATCAAACACTCGCAGGACAGGTACAGCACGGCGTAAGGGACAGAGTAAATTTCCCTCTACACTGTCCCCATCAAACACTCCCAGGACAAGGACAGCACGGGGTTTGATACAGAGTAAATCTCCCCCTGCACCGTCCCCATCAAACACTCCCAGGACAGGTACAGCACGGGGTTAGATAAAGAATAACGCTCCCTCGACACTGTCCCCATCAAACACTACCAGGACAGGTACAGCACGGAGTTAATACAGAGTAAAGCTCCCTCTCCACCGTCCCCATCAAACACTCTCAGGACAGGTACAGAACAAGGTAACATACAGAGTAAAGCTCCCTCTACACCGTCCCCATCAAACACTCCCAGGACAGGTACAGCACGGGGTTAGATACAGAGTAAATCGCCCTCTACACCGTCCCTATCAAACACTCCAAAACAGGTGCAGCACGGGGTTAGATACAGAGTAAAGTTCCCTCTGCACCGTACCCATCAAACACTCCCAGGACAGGTACAGCACGGGGTTAGATACAGAGTAAAGAACCTCTACACTGTCCCCATCAAACACTCCCAGGACAGGTACAGCACGGGGTTAGATACAGAGTAAAGTTCCCTCTGCACCGTACCCATCAAACACTCCCAGGACAGGTACTGCACGGGGTTAGATACAGAGTAAAGCTCCGTCTACACTGTCCCCATCAAACACTCCCAGCACAGGTACAGCACGGGGTTAGATACAGAGTAAATCTCCCTCTACACCGTCCCCATCAAACACTCCCAGGACAGGTAGAGCACGGGGTTAGACACTGAGTAAATCTCCCTCTACACCGTCCCCATCAAACACTCCCAGGACAGGTACAGCGTGGGGTTAAATACAGAGTAAAGCTCCCTCTACAGCGTCCCCATTAAACACTCCCAGGGCAGATAAAGCACGGTGTTAGATACAGAGTAAATTTCCTTCTACACTGTCCCCATCAAACACTCCCAGGACAGGTACAGCAAAGGGTAAGATACGGAGTAAATCTCCCTCTACTCTGTCCCCATCAAACTCTCACAGAACAGTTACAGCACGGGATTATTTACAGAGTAAAGCTCCCTCTCCACTGTCCCCATCAAACACTCCCAGGACAGGTACAGCACGGGGTTAGATACAGATTAAAGCTCCCTCTACACCGTCCCCATCAAGCACTCCCAGGACAGGTACAGCACGGGGTTAGATACAGATTAAAGCTCCCTCTTCACCGTCCCCATCAAACACTCCCAGGACAGGTACAGCACGGTGTTAGATACTGAGTAAAGCTCCCTCTACACCGTCCCCATCAAACACTCCCAGGACAGGTACAGCACGGGGTTAGATACAGAGTAAAGCTCCCTCTACACCGTCCCCATCAAACACTCCCAGGACAGGTACAGCACGGGGTTAGATACAGAGTAAAGCTCCCTCTACACTGTCCCCATCAAACACTCCCAGGACAGGTACAGCACGGGGTTAGATACAGAGTAAAGCTCCCTCTACACCGTCCCCATCAAACACTCCCAGGACAGGTACAGCACGGGGTTAGATACAGAGTAAAGCTCCCTCTACACCGTTCCCATCAAACACTCCCAGGACAGGTACAGCACGGGGTTAGGTACAGAGTAAATCTCCCTCTACACTGTCCCCATCAAACACTCCCAGGACAGGTACAGCACGGGGTTAGATACAGAGTAAATCTCCCGCTACACTGTCCCCATCAAACACTCCCAGGACAGGGACAGCACGGGGTTAGATACTGAGCAAAGCTCCCTCGGCACCGTCCCCATCAGACACTCCCAGGACAGGTAAAGCATGGGGTTAGATACAGAGTAAAGCTCCCTCTACACCGTCCCCATCAAACACTCCCAGGACAGGTGCAGCACGGGGTCAGATTCAGACTAAATTTCCCTCTACACCGTCCTCATCAAACACTCCCAGGACTGGTACAGCTTGGGGTTAGAGACTGAGTAAACCTCCCTCTACACTGTCCCCATCAAACACTCCCAGGACAGGTACAGCATGGGGTTAGATACAGAGTAAAGCTCCCTCTACACCGTCCCCATCAAACACTCCCAGGACAGGTACAGCACGGGGTTAGAGACAGAGTAAAACTCCCTCTACACTGTCCCCATCAAACACTCCCAGGACAGGTACAGCACGGGGTTAGATACAGAGTAAATCTCCCTCTACACTGTCCCCAACAAACACTCACAGGGCAGGTACAGCACGGGGTTAGGTACAGAGTAAAGCTCCCTCCACACTGTCCCCATCAAACACTCCCAGGACAGGTACAGCACGGGGTAAGATACAGAGTAAAGCTCCCTCGACACCGTCCCCATCACACACTCCCAGGACAGGTACAGCACGGGGTTAGATACAGAGTGAATTTCCCTCTACAGCATCCCCTTCAAACAATCCCAGGACAGGTACAGCATGGGGTTAAATACAGAATAAAGCTCCCTCTACAGCGTCCCCATTAAACACTCCCAGGGCAGATACAGCACGGGGTTAGATACAGAGTAAATTTCCATCTGCACTGTCCCCATCAAACACTCCCAGGACAGGTACAGCACGGGGTTAGATACAGAGTAAATCTCCCTCTACACCATCCCCATCAAACACTCCCAGGACAGGTACAGCACGGGGTTAGATACAGAGTAAAGCTCCCTCTACACTGTCCCCATCAAACACTCCCAGGACAGGTACAGCACGGGGTTAGATACAGAGTAAAGCTCCCTCTACACCGTCCCCATCAAACACTCCAAGGACAGGTACAGCACGGGGTTAGATACAGAGTAAAGCTCCCTCTACACCGTCCCCACCAAACACTCCCAGGACAGGTACAGCACGGGGTTAGATACAGAGTAAAGCTCCCTCTACACCTTCCCCATCAAACACTCCCAGGACAGGTACAGCACGGCGTAAGGGACAGAGTAAATTTCCCTCTACACTGTCCCCATCAAACACTCCCAGGACAAGGACAGCACGGGGTTTGATACAGAGTAAATCTCCCCCTGCACCGTCCCCATCAAACACTCCCAGGACAGGTACAGCACGGGGTTAGATAAAGAATAACGCTCCCTCGACTCTGTCCCCATCAAACACTACCAGGACAGGTACAGCACGGAGTTAATACAGAGTAAAGCTCCCTCTCCACCGTCCCCATCAAACACTCCCAGGACAGGTACAGAACAAGGTAACATACAGAGTAAATCTCCCTCTACACCGTCCCCATCAAACACTCCCAGGACAGGTACAGCACGGGGTTAGATACAGAGTAAATCGCCCTCTACACCGTCCCTATCAAACCCTCCAAAACAGGTACAGCACGGGGGTAGATATACAGTAAAGCTCCCACTAAACTGTCCCCATCAAACACTCCCAGGACAGGTACAGCACGGGGTTAGATACAGAGTAAAGCTCCGTCTACACTGTCCCCATCAAACACTCCCAGCACAGGTACAGCACGGGGTTAGATACAGAGTAAATCTCCCTCTACACCGTCCCCATCAAACACTCCCAGGACAGCTAGAGCACGGGGTTAGACACTGAGTAAATTTCCCTCTACACCGTCCCCATCAAACACTCCCAGGACAGGTACAGCGTGGGGTTAAATACAGAGTAAAGCTCCCTCTACACCGTCCCCATTAAACACTCCCAGGGCAGATAAAGCACGGTGTTAGATACAGAGTAAATTTCCTTCTACACTGTCCCCATCAAACACAACCTGGACAGGTACAGCACGGGGATAGATTCAGAGTAAAGCTCCTTCTACACCGTCCCCATCAAACACTCCCAGGACAGGTACAGCACGGGGTTAGATACTGAGTAAAGCTCCCTCTACACCGTCCCCATCAAACACTCCCAGGACAGGTACAGCACGGGGTTAGATACAGAGTAAATCTCCCTCTACACTGTCCCCATCAAACACTCCCTGGACAGGTACAGCACGGGGTTAGATACAGATTAAAGCTCCCTCTACACTGTCCCCATCAAACACTCCCAGGACAGGTGCAGCACGGGGTCAGATTCAGACTAAATTTCCCTCTACACCGTCCTCATCAAACACACCCAGGACAGGTACAGCACGGGGTTAGATACAGAGTAAAGCTCCCTCTACACCGTCCCCATCAAACACTCCCAGGACAGGTACAGCTTGGGGTTAGATACAGAGTAAATCTCCCTCTACACTGTCCCCATCAAACACTCCCAGGACAGGTACAGCATGGGGTTAGATACAGAGTAAAGCTCCCTCTTCACCGTCCCCATCAAACACTCCCAGGACAGGTACAGCACGGGGTTAGAGACAGAGTAAAACTCCCTCTACACTGTCCCCAACAAACACTCACAGGGCAGATACAGCACGGGGTTAGGTACAGAGTAAAGCTCCCTCCACACTGTCCCCATCAAACACTCCCAGGACAGGTACAGCACGGGGTAAGATACAGAGTAAAGCTCCCTCGACACCGTCCCCATCACACACTCCCAGGACAGGTACAGCACGGGGTTAGATACAGAGTGAATTTCCCTCTACAGCATCCCCATCAAACAATCCCAGGACAGGTACAGCATGGGGTTAAATACAGAATAAAGCTCCCTCTACAGCGTCCCCATTAAACACTCCCAGGGCAGATACAGCACAGGGTTAGATACAGAGTAAATTTCCCTCTGCACTGTCCCCATCAAACACTCCAAGGACAGGTCTAGCACGGAGTTAGATACAGAATAAAGCTCCCCCTACACCGTCGCCATCAAACACTCCCAGGACAGGTACAGCACCGGGTTAGATACAGAGTAAAGCTCCCTCTACACTGTCCCCATCAAACACTCCCAGGACAGGTACAGCACGGGGTTAGATACAGAGCAAAGCTTCCTCTACACCATCCCCATCAAACACTCCCAGGACAGGTACAGCACCGGGTTAGATACAGAGTAAAGCTCCCTCTACACTGTTCCCATCAAACACTCCCAGGACAGGTACAGCACGGGGTTAGATACAGAGTAAATCTCCCTGTACACCGTCCCCATCAAACACTCCCAGGACAGGTACAGCACGGGGTTAGATACAGAGTAAAATTTCCTCCACACTGTCCCCATCAAATACTCCCAGGACAGGGACAGCGCGGGGTTAGACACAGATTAAAGCTCCCACTACAGTGTCCCCAAAAAACACTCCCAGGACAGGTACTGCACGGGGTTAGATACAGAGTAAAGCTCCCTCTACATTGTCCCCATCAAACACTCCCAGGACAGGGACAGAACGGGGTTAGATACAGAGTAAAGCTCCCTCTACACTGTCCCCATCAAACACACCCAGGACAGGTACAGCACGGGGTTAGATACACAGTAAATCTCCCTCCACACTGTCCCCATCAAACACTCCCAGGACAGGTACAGCATGGGTTTAGATACAGAGTAAATCTCCCTCTACACCGTCCCCATCAAACACTCCCAGGACAGGTACAGCTTGGGGTTAGAGACTGAGTAAACCTCCCTCTACACTGTCCCCATCAAACACTCCCAGGACAGGTACAGCACGGGGTTAGATACAGAGTAAAGCTCCCTCTACACCGTCCCCATCAAACACTCCCAGGACAGGTACAGCACGGGGTTAGATACAGAGTAAAGCTCCATCTAAACTGTCCCCATCAAACACTCCCAGGACAGGTACAGCACGGGGTTAGATACAGAGTAAAGCTCCCTCTACACTGTCCCCATGAGACACTCCCAGGACAGGTACAGCATGGTGTTAGATACAGAGTAATGCTCCCTCTACACCGTCCCCTTCAAACACGCCCAGGACAGGTACAGCACGGGGTTAGAAACAGAGTAAAGCTCCCTCTACACTGTCCCCATCAAACACTCCCAGGACAAGTACAGCACGGGATGAGATACAGAGTAAATTTCCCTCTACACCGTCCCCATCAAACACTCCCAGGACAAGTACAGCACGGGATTAGATACAGAGTAAATTTCCCTCTACACCGTCCCCATCAAACACTCCCAGGACAGGTACAGCATCGGGTCAAATACAGAGTAAAGCTCCCTCTACACCGTCCCCATCAAACACTCCCAGGACAGGTACAGCATGGGGTTAGAGACAGAGTAAATCTCCCTCTGCACCATCCCCATCAACCACTCCCAGGACTGGGCCATCACGGGGTTAGATACAGACTAATTTTCCCTCTACTCCGTCCCCATCAAACAATCCCAGGAAAGGTACAGCACCCTGTTAGATAAAGAGTAAATCTCCCTCTGCACCGTCCCCATCAAACTCTCCCAGGACAGGTACAGCACGGGGTTAGATACAGAGTAAAGCTCCCTTTACACTGTCCCCATCAGACACTCACAGGACAGATACAGCACTGGGTTAGATACAGAGTAAATCTCCCTCTACACGGTCCCCATCAAACACTCCCAGGACAGGTACAGCATCGGGTCAAATACAGAGTAAATCTCCCTCTACACCGTCCCCATCAAACACTCCCAGGACAGGTACAGCACGGGGTTAGATAAAGAGTAAAGCTCCCTCTACACTGTCCCCATCAGACACTCACAGGACAGATACATCACTGGGTAAGATACAGAGTAAATGTCCCTCTACACTGTCCCCAATAAACTCTCCCAGGACAGGTACAGCACGGGGTTAGATACAGAGTAAATGTCCCTCGACACCGTCCCCATCAAACACTCCCAGGACAGGTACAGCACGGGGTTAGATACAGAGTAAATCTCCCTCTACACCGTCCCCATCAAACACTCCCAGGACAGGGACAGCGCGGGGTTAGACACAGATTAAAGCTCCCACTACAGTGTCCCCAAAAAACACTCCCAGGACAGGTACTGCACGGGGTTAGATACAGAGTAAAGCTCCCTCTACATTGTCCCCATCAAACACTCCCAGGACAGGGACAGAACGGGGTTAGATACACAGTAAATCTCCCTCTACACCGTCCCCATCAAACACTCCCAGGGCAGGTACAGCACAGGGTTAGACACAGAGTAAAGCTCCCTCGACACCGTCCCCATCAAACACTCCCAAGACAGGTACAGCACGGGGATAGATACAGCGTATAGCTCCCGCTCCACTGTCCCCATCAAACACTCCCAGGACAGGTACAGCACGGGGTTAGATACAGAGTAAAGCTCCCTCTACACCATCCCCATCAGACACTCACAGGACAGAACAGCACGGGGTTAGATACAGAGTAAAGCTCCCTCTTCACCGTCCCCATCAAACACGCCCAGGACAGGTACAGCACGGGGTTAGATACAGAGTAAAGCTCCCTCTACACTGTCCCCATCAAACACTCCCAGGACAGGTACAGCACGGGGTTAGATACAGAGTAAAGCTCCCTCTACACCGTCCCCATCAAACACTCCCAGGACAGGTACAGCACGGGTTAGAGACAGATTAAAACTCCCTCTACACTGTCCCCATCAAACACTCACAGGACAGGTACAGCACGGGGTTAGATACAGAGTAAAGCTCCCTCTACACTGTCCCCATCAAACACTCCCAGGACAGGTACAGCACGGGTTTAGGTACAGAGTAAAGCTCGCTCTACACTGTCCCCATCAAACACTCCCAGGACAGGTACAGCACGGGGTTAGATACAGAGTAAATCTCCCTCTACACCGTCCCCATCAAACACTCCCAGGACAGGTACAGCACGGGGTTAGATACGGAGTAAAGCTCCCTTTACACTGTCCCCATCAAACACTCCCTGGACAGGTACAGCACGGGGTTAGATACAGAGTAAAGCTCCCTCTAAACTCTCCCCATCAAACACTCCGAGGACATGTACAGCACGGGGTTAGATACAGAGTAAAGCTCCCTCTTCACCGTCCCCATCAAACACGCCCAGGACAGGTACAGCACGGGGTTAGATACAGAGTAAAGCTCCCTCTACACTGTCCCCATCAAACACTCCCAGGACAGGTACAGCACGGGGTTAGATACAGAGTAAAGCTCCCTCTACACCGTCCCCATCAAACACTCCCAGGACAGGTACAGCACGGGTTAGAGACAGATTAAAACTCCCTCTACACTGTCCCCATCAAACACTCACAGGACAGGTACAGCACGGGGTTAGATACAGAGTAAAGCTCCCTCTACACTGTCCCCATCAAACACTCCCAGGACAGGTACAGCACGGGTTTAGGTACAGAGTAAAGCTCGCTCTACACTGTCCCCATCAAACACTCCCAGGACAGGTACAGCACGGGGTTAGATACAGAGTAAATCTCCCTCTACACCGTCCCCATCAAACACTCCCAGGACAGGTACAGCACGGGGTTAGATACGGAGTAAAGCTCCCTTTACACTGTCCCCATCAAACACTCCCAGGACAGGTACAGCACGGGGTTAGATACAGATTAAATCTCCCTCTACACTGTCCCCATCAAACACTCCATGGACAGGTACAGCACAGGATTAGATACAGGGAAAAACTCCCTCTACACTGTCCCCATTATACACTAACAGGACAGGTACAGCATGGGTTAGATACAGAGTAAAGCTCCCTCTACACCGTCCCGATCAAACACTGCCTGGACAGGTACAGCACGGGGTTAGATACAGAGTAATGCTCCCTCTACACTGTCTACATCAAACACTCCCAGGGCAGGTACAGTATGGGGTTAGGTACAGAGTAAAGCTCCCTCTGCACCATCCCCATCAAACACTCCCAGGACAGATACAGCACGGGGTTAGATACAGAGTAAAGCTCCCTCTACACCGTCCCCATCAAACACTCCCAGGTCAGGTACAGCATGGGATTAGATACAGACTAATTTTCCCTCTACACCGTCCCCATCAAACACTCCCAGGACAGATACAGCACGGGGTTAGATACAGAGTAAAGCTCCCTCTACACTGTCTCCATCAAACACTCCCAGGACAGGTACAGCACGGGGTTAGATTCAGTGCAAAGCTCACCCTGCACTATCCCAATCAAACACTCCCAGGACAGGTACAGAACAAGGTAAGATACAGAGTAAAGCTCCCTCTACACCGTCCCCATCAAACACTCCCAGGACAGGTACAGCACGGGGTTAGATACAGAGTAAAGCTCCCTCTACACTGTCCCCATCAAACACTCCCAGGACAGGTACAGCACGGGGTTAGATACAGAGTAAAGCTCCCTCTACACCGTCCCCATCAAACACTCCCAGGACAGGTACAGCACGGGGTTAGATACAGAGTAAATCTCCCTCTACACTGTCCCTATCAAACACTCCCAGGACAGGTACAGCACGGGGTTAGATACAGAGTAAATCTCCCTCTACACCGTCCCCATCAAACACTCCCAGGACAGGTACAGCGTGGGGTTAAATACAGAGTAAAGCTCCCTCTACACCGTCCCCATTAAACACTCCCAGGGCAGATAAAGCACGGTGTTAGATACAGAGTAAATTTCCTTCTACACTGTCCCCATCAAACACAACCTGGACAGGTACAGCACGGGGATAGATTCAGAGTAAAGCTCCTTCTACACCGTCCCCATCAAACACTCCCAGGACAGGTACAGCACGGGGTTAGATACAGAGTAATGCTCCCTCGACACTGTCCCCGTCAAACACTCCCAGGACAGTTACAGCACGGGGTAAGATACAGAGTAAATCTCCCTCTACTCTGTCCCCATCAAACTCTCACAGAACAGTTACAGCACGGGATTATTTACAGAGTAAAGCTCCCTCTCCACTGTCCCCATCAAACACTCCCAGGACAGGTACAGCACGGGGTTAGATACAGATTAAAGCTCCCTCTACACCGTCCCCATCAAACACTCCCAGGACAGGTACAGCACGGGGTTAGATTCAGATTAAAGCTCCCTCTACACCGTCCCCATCAAACACTCCCAGGACAGGTACAGCACGGTGTTAGATACTGAGTAAAGCTCCCTCTACACCGTCCCCATCAAACACTCCCAGGACAGGTACAGCACGGGGTTAGATACAGAGTAAATCTCCCTCTGCACCGTCCCCATCAAACACTCCCAGGACAGGTACAGCACGGGGTTAGATACAGAGTAAAGCTCCCTCTACACCGTCCCCATCAAACACTCCCAGGACAGGTACAGCACGGGGTTAGATACAGAGTAAATCTCCCTCTACACTGTCCCCATCAAACACTCCCAGGACAGGTACAGCACGGGGTTAGATACAGAGTAAATCTCCCTCTACACTGTCCCCATGAAACACTCCCAGGACAGGTACAGCATGGGGTTAGATACAGAGTAAAGCTCCCTCTACACCGTCCCCATCAAACACTCCCAGGACAGGTACAGCACGGGGTTAGAGACAGAGTAAAACTCCCTCTACACTGTCCCCAACAAACACTCACAGGGCAGGTACAGCACGGGGTTAGGTACAGAGTAAAGCTCCCTCCACACTGTCCCCATCAAACACTCCCAGGACAGGTACAGCACGGGGTAAGATACAGAGTAAAGCTCCCTCGACACCGTCCCCATCTCACACTCCCAGGACAGGTACAGCACGGGGTTAGATACAGAGTGAATTTCCCTCTACAGCATCCCCATCAAACAATCCCAGGACAGGTACAGCATGGGGTTAAATACAGAATAAAGCTCCCTCTACAGCGTCCCCATTAAACACTCCCAGGGCAGATACAGCACGGGGTTAGATACAGAGTAAATTTCCCTCTGCACTGTCCCCATCAAACACTCCAAGGACAGGTCTAGCACGGAGTTAGATACAGAATAAAGCTCCCCCTACACCGTCCCCATCAAACACTCCCAGGACAGGTACAGCACGGGGTTAGATACAGAGTAAAGCTCCCTCTACACCGTCCCCATCAAACACTCCCAGGACAGGTACAGCACGGGGTTAGATACAGAGCAAAGCTTCCTCTACACCATCCCCATCAAACACTCCCAGGACAGGTACAGCACCGGGTTAGATACAGAGTAAAGCTCCCTCTACACTGTTCCCATCAAACACTCCCAGGACAGGTACAGCACGGGGTTAGATACAGAGTAAATCTCCCTGTACACCGTCCCCATCAAACACTCCCAGGACAGGTACAGCACGGGGTTAGATACAGAGTAAAATTTCCTCCACACTGTCCCCATCAAATACTCCCAGGACAGGGACAGCGCGGGGTTAGACACAGATTAAAGCTCCCACTACAGTGTCCCCAAAAAACACTCCCAGGACAGGTACTGCACGGGGTTAGATACAGAGTAAAGCTCCCTCTACATTGTCCCCATCAAACACTCCCAGGACAGGGACAGAACGGGGTTAGATACACTGTAAATCTCCTCCACACTGTCCCCATCAAACACTCCCAGGACAGGTACAGCACGGGGTTAGATACAGAGTAAAGCTCCCTCTACACCGTCCCCATCAAACACTCCCAGGACAGGTACAGCATGGGTTTAGATACAGAGTAAAGCTCCCTCTACACCGTCCCCATCAAACACTCCCAGGACAGGTACAGCTTGGGGTTAGAGACTGAGTAAACCTCCCTCTACACTGTCCCCATCAAACACTCCCAGGACAGGTACAGCACGGGGTTAGATACAGAGTAAATCTCCCTCTACACTGTCCCCATGAAACACTCCCAGGACAGGTACAGCATGGGGTTAGATACAGAGTAAAGCTCCCTCTTCACCGTCCCCATCAAACACTCCCAGGACAGGTACAGCACGGGGTTAGAGACAGAGTAAAACTCCCTCTACACTGTCCCCAACAAACACTCACAGGGCAGGTACAGCACGGGGTTAGGTACAGAGTAAAGCTCCCTCCACACTGTCCCCATCAAACACTCCCAGGACAGGTACAGCACGGGGTAAGATACAGAGTAAAGCTCCCTCGACACCGTCCCCATCACACACTCCCAGGACAGGTACAGCACGGGGTTAGATACAGAGTGAATTTCCCTCTACAGCATCCCCATCAAACAATCCCAGGACAGGTACAGCATGGGGTTAAATACAGAATAAAGCTCCCTCTACAGCGTCCCCATTAAACACTCCCAGGGCAGATACAGCACGGGGTTAGATACAGAGTAAATTTCCCTCTGCACTGTCCCCATCAAACACTCCAAGGACAGGTCTAGCACGGAGTTAGATACAGAATAAAGCTCCCCCTACACCGTCCCCATCAAACACTCCCAGGACAGGTACAGCACCGGGTTAGATACAGAGTAAAGCTCCCTCTACACTGTCCCCATCAAACACTCCCAGGACAGGTACAGCACGGGGTTAGATACAGAGCAAAGCTTCCTCTACACCATCCCCATCAAACACTCCCAGGACAGGTACAGCACCGGGTTAGATACAGAGTAAAGCTCCCTCTACACTGTTCCCATCAAACACTCCCAGGACAGGTACAGCACGGGGTTAGATACAGAGTAAATCTCCCTGTACACCGTCCCCATCAAACACTCCCAGGACAGGTACAGCACGGGGTTAGATACAGAGTAAAATTTCCTCCACACTGTCCCCATCAAATACTCCCAGGACAGGGACAGCGCGGGGTTAGACACAGATTAAAGCTCCCACTACAGTGTCCCCAAAAAACACTCCCAGGACAGGTACTGCACGGGGTTAGATACAGAGTAAAGCTCCCTCTACATTGTCCCCATCAAACACTCCCAGGACAGGGACAGAACGGGGTTAGATACACTGTAAATCTCCCTCCACACTGTCCCCATCAAACACTCCCAGGACAGGTACAGCACGGGGTTAGATACAGAGTAAAGCTCCCTCTACACCGTCCCCATCAAACACTCCCAGGACAGGTACAGCATGGGTTTAGATACAGAGTAAAGCTCCCTCTACACCGTCCCCATCAAACACTCCCAGGACAGGTACAGCTTGGGGTTAGAGACTGAGTAAACCTCCCTCTACACTGTCCCCATCAAACACTCCCAGGACAGGGACAGCACGGGGTTAGACACAGAGTAAAACTCCCTCTACACCGTCCCCATCAAACACTCCCAGGACAGGTACAGCACGGGGTTAGATACAGAGTAAATCTCCCTCTACACAGTCCCCATCAAACACTCCCAGGACAGGTACAGCATGGGGTTAGATACAGAGTAAAGCTCCCTCTACACTGTCCCCATCAAACACTCCCAGGACAGGTACAGCACGGGGTTAGATAAAGAGTAAAGCTCCCTCTGCACTGTCCCCATGAGACACTCCCAGGACAGGTACAGCATGGTGTTAGATACAGAGTAATGCTCCCTCTACACCGTCCCCTTCAAACACGCCCAGGACAGGTACAGCACGGGGTTAGAAACAGAGTAAAGCTCCCTCTACACTGTCCCCATCAAACACTCCCAGGACAGTTACAGCACGGGATTAGATACAGAGTAAATTTCCCTCTACACCGTCCCCATCAAACACTCCCAGGACAAGTACAGCACGGGATTAGATACAGAGTAAATTTCCCTCTACACCGTCCCCATCAAACACTCCCAGGACAGGTACAGCATCGGGTCAAATACAGAGTAAAGCTCCCTCTACACCGTCCCCATCAAACACTCCCAGGACAGGTACAGCATGGGGTTAGAGACAGAGTAAATCTCCCTCTGCACCATCCCCATCAACCACTCCCAGGACTGGGACATCACGGGGTTAGATACAGACTAATTTTCCCTCTACTCCGTCCCCATCAAACAATCCCAGGAAAGGTACAGCACCCTGTTAGATAAAGAGTAAATCTCCCTCTGCGCCGTCCCCATCAAACTCTCCCAGGACAGGTACAGCACGGGGTTAGATACAGAGTAAAGCTCCCTTTACACTGTCCCCATCAGACACTCACAGGACAGATACAGCACTGGGTTAGATACAGAGTAAATCTCCCTCTACACGGTCCCCATCAAACACTCCCAGGACAGGTACAGCATCGGGTCAAATACAGAGTAAATCTCCCTCTACACCGTCCCCATCAAACACTCCCAGGACAGGTACAGCACGGGGTTAGATAAAGAGTAAAGCTCCCTCTACACTGTCCCCATCAGACACTCACAGGACAGATACATCTCTGGGTAAGATACAGAGTAAATGTCCCTCTACACTGTCCCCAATAAACTCTCCCAGGACAGGTACAGCACGGGGTTAGATACAGAGTAAAGCTCCCTCTACATTGTCCCCATCAAACACTCCCAGGACAGGGACAGAACGGGGTTAGATACACAGTAAATCTCCCTCTACACCGTCCCCATCAAACACTCCCAGGACAGGTACAGCACGGGGATAGATACAGCGTATAGCTCCCGCTCCACTGTCCACATCAAACACTCCCAGGGCAGGTACAGCATGGGGTTAGTGACAGAGTAAAGCTCCCTCTACACCATCCCCATCAGACACTCACAGGACAGAACAGCACGGGGTTAGATACAGAGTAAAGCTCCCTCTTCACCGTCCCCATCAAACACGCCCAGGACAGGTACAGCACGGGGTTAGATACAGAGTAAAGCTACCTCTACACCGTCCCAATCAAACACTTCCAGGACAGGTACAGCACGGGTTAGAGACAGATTAAAACTCCCTCTACACTGTCCCCATCAAACACTCACAGGACAGGTACAGCACGGGGTTAGATACAGAGTAAAGCTCCCTCTACACTGTCCCCATCAAACACTCCCAGGACAGGTACAGCACGGGTTTAGGTACAGAGTAAAGCTCGCTCTACACTGTCCCCATCAAACACTCCCAGGACAGGTACAGCACGGGGTTAGATACAGAGTAAATCTCCCTCTACACCGTCCCCATCAAACACTCCCAGGACAGGTACAGCACGGGGTTAGATACGGAGTAAAGCTCCCTTTACACTGTCCCCATCAAACACTCCCTGGACAGGTACAGCACGGGGTTAGATACAGAGTAAAGCTCCCTCTAAACTCTCCCCATCAAACACTCCGAGGACATGTACAGCACGGGGTTAGATACAGATTAAATCTCCCTCTACACTGTCCCCATCAAACACTCCATGGACAGGTACAGCACAGGATTAGATACAGGGAAAAACTCCCTCTACACTGTCCCCATTATACACTAACAGGACAGGTACAGCATGGGTTAGATACAGAGTAAAGCTCCCTCTACACCGTCCCGATCAAACACTGCCTGGACAGGTACAGCACGGGGTTAGATACAGAGTAAAGCTCCCTCTACACTGTCTACATCAAACACTCCCAGGACAGGTACAGCACGGGGTTAGGTACAGAGTAAAGCTCCCTCTACACCGTCCCCATCAAACACTCCCAGGACAGGTACAGCACGGGGTTAGATACAGAGTAAAGCTCCCTCTACACTGTCCCCATCAAACACTCCCAGGACAGGTACAGCACGGGGTTAGATACAGAGTAAATCTCCCTCTACACCGTCCCCATCAAACACTCCCAGGACAGGTACAGCATGGGGTTAGATACAGAGTAAAGCTCCCTCTACACTGTCCCCATTAAACACTCCCAGGACAGGTACAGCACGGGGTTAGATATAGAGTATATCTCCCTCTGCACTGTCCCCATCAAACACTCCCAGGACAGGTACAGCACGGGGTTAGATACAGAGTAAAGCTCCCTCTACACTGTCCCCATCAAACACTCCCAGGACAGGTACAGCACGGGGTTAGATACAGAGTAAAGCTCCCTCTACACCGTCCCCATCAAACACTCCCAGGACAGGTACAGCACGGGGTTAGATACAGAGTAAATCTCCCTCTACACCGTCCCCATCAAACACTCCCAGGACAGGTACAGCACGGGGTTAGATACAGAGTAAAGCTCCCTCTACACTGTCCCCATCAAACACTCCCAGGACAGGTACAGCACGGGGTTAGATACAGAGTAAATCTCCCTCTGCACTCTCGGATGTCCTTGCTGGTAATTGTCTCAATTGCTCTCTCTCTCTCTCTTTCAGGACACTCGGGAATACGAAGTTTCAATCTGAGGGGTCTTGCCTGATTGTAGCCGGTCTTTGGCGAGAAGCATCCCCCTGATTTACCCCCATCTCACCCTCCCAGCGCCCATCCCCCACCCCCGCTCGAAGGTTGCCTCGAGCTACATCGCCTTCAGCCGTCAGAGCGAGAGAGAGACACATCGACGCCCCCTCTACCCCTCCCGTGTCTGTTTACCAGCCCCTGCCACCCCGAGGCTTGTCCCTCCATCCCCCCCGCCGTTCCCACACAAACAGCCCGGCCCACCCCTGCACAGTCTTCGGTTAGTGAGCGGAGGGAGTTGTGGGGTGGTGTGGTTTGGTATATGCTGGGGATGGCTGGGACACTGGTCGGAGTCGGAGCTGGTGCACTCAGCCTCACGGGACTCCGGTTGGCAGTGCCCCGGGCAAAGCGAGGACCCCACGCCTGGTTCCTCACGGACCTGCTCCCCCAGCCCCCGTGCCTCGCTCCCCCCTCCCCCGCCCGCAGCCCCTCCTCCGCCTTTCTCTGCGCTGCTTCTCGTCCCCCGTTACGCGGGCATCACTGTGGCAACGGCAGCGGGCATTCCTACCACCTTCTCACCTCTGACTCGGGGTCTAAGTCCTTCTCTCCCTTTCGGCCTCTCCTCCAATTCCCTGCTCTCTCTCACTCTCCTCCCGCTCTCCTCTCTCTCTCTCCACCAATTCCCTGCTCTCCCTTTTCTATTACTCTCCTCCCATTCTTTCTCTCTGACCCTCTCCATCTCTCTCTGACCCTCTCCATCTCTCTCTGACCCTCTCCATCTCTCTCTCTGACCCTCTCCATCTCTCTCTCTGACCCTCTCCATCTCTCTCTCTGACCCTCTCCATCTCTCTCTGACCCTCTCCATCTCTCTCTGACCCTCTCCATCTCTCCCTGACCCTCTCCATCTCTCTCTGACCCTCTCCATCTCTCTCTCTCTGACCCTCTCCATCTCTCTCTGACCCTCTCCATCTCTCTCTCTCTGACCCTCTCCATCTCTCTCTCTCTGACCCTCTCCATCTCTCTCTCTGACCCTCTCCATCTCTCTCTGACCCTCTCCATCTCTCTCTCTCTGACCCTCTCCATCTCTCTCTCTCTGACCCTCTCCATCTCTCTCTCTCTGACCCTCTCCATCTCTCTATCTGACCCTCTCCATCTCTCTCTCTCTGACCCTCTCCATCTCTCTCTCTCTGACCCTCTCCATCTCTCTCTGACCCTCTCCATCTCTCTCTCTCTGACCCTCTCCATCTCTCTATCTGACCCTCTCCATCTCTCTCTCTGACCCTCTCCATCTCTCTCTGAACCTCTCCATCTCTCTCTCTGACCCTCTCCATCTCTCTCTCTCTGACCCTCTCCATCTCTCTCTGACCCTCTCCATCTCTCTCTGACCCTCTCCATCTCTCTCTCTGACCCTCTCCATCTCTCTCTCTGACCCTCTCCATCTCTCTCTGACCCTCTCCATCTCTCTCTCTGACCCTCTCCATCTCTCTCTCTGACCCTCTCCATCTCTCTCTGACCCTCTCCATCTCTCTCTCTGACCCTCTCCATCTCTCTCTCTCTGACCCTCTCCATCTCTCTCTCTGACCCTCTCCATCTCTGACCCTCTCCATCTCTCTCTGACCCTCTCCATCTCTCTCTCTGACCCTCTCCATCTCTCTCTGACCCTCTCCATCTCTCTCTCTGACCCTCTCCATCTCTCTCTCTCTGACCCTCTCCATCTCTCTCTCTCTGACCCTCTCCATCTCTCTCTCTGACCCTCTCCATCTCTCTCTGACCCTCTCCATCTCTCTCTCTCTGACCCTCTCCATCTCTCTATCTGACCCTCTCCATCTCTCTCTCTCTGACCCTCTCCATCTCTCTCTCTGACCCTCTCCATCTCTCTCTGACCCTCTCCATCTCTCTATCTGACCCTCTCCATCTCTCTCTCTCTGACCCTCTCCATCTCTCTCTGACCCTCTCCATCTCTCTCTCTGACCCTCTCCATCTCTCTCTCTGACCCTCTCCATCTCTCTCTCTGACCCTCTCCATCTCTCTCTGACCCTCTCCATCTCTCTCTGACCCTCTCCATCTCTCTCTGACCCTCTCCATCTCTCTCTCTGACCCTCTCCATCTCTCTCTCTCTGACCCTCTCCATCTCTCTCTGACCCTCTCCATCTCTCTCTCTCTGACCCTCTCCATCTCTCTCTCTGACCCTCTCCATCTCTCTCTGACCCTCTCCATCTCTCTCTCTCTGACCCTCTCCATCTCTCTCTCTGACCCTCTCCATCTCTCTCTCTGACCCTCTCCATCTCTCTCTGACCCTCTCCATCTCTCTCTCTGACCCTCTCCATCTCTCTCTCTCTGACCCTCTCCATCTCTCTCTCTGACCCCCTCATTCTCTCTCTCTGACCCTCTCCATCTCTCTCTGACCCTCTCCATCTCTCTCTGAGCCTCTCCATCTCTCTCTCTCTGACCCTCTCCATCTCTCTCTGACCCTCTCCATCTCTCTCTGACCCTCTCCATCTCTCTCTCTGACCCTCTCCATCTCTCTCTGACCCTCTCCATCTCTCTCTGACCCTCTCCATCTCTCTCTCTGACCCTCTCCATCTCTCTCTCTGACCCTCTCCATCTCTCTCTGACCCTCTCCATCTCTCTCTGACCCTCTCCATCTCTCTCTGAACCTCTCCATCTCTCTCTCTCTGACCCTCTCCATCTCTCTCTGACCCTCTCCATCTCTCTCTCTGACCCTCTCCATCTCTCTCTCTGACCCTCTCCATCTCTCTCTCTGACCCTCTCCATCTCTCTCTCTGACCCTCTCCATCTCTCTCTCTCTGACCCTCTCCATCTCTCTCTCTCTGACCCTCTCCATCTCTCTCTGACCCTCTCCATCTCTCTCTGACCCTCTCCATCTCTCTCTCTCTGACCCTCTCCATCTCTCTCTGACCCTCTCCATCTCTCTCTGACCCTCTCCATCTCTCTCTCTGACCCCCTCATTCTCTCTCTCTGACCCTCTCCATCTCTCTCTCTGACCCTCTCCATCTCTCTCTCTGACCCTCTCCATCTCTCTCTCTCTGACCCTCTCCATCTCTCTCTGACCCTCTCCATCTCTCTCTGACCCTCTCCATCTCTCTCTGACCCTCTCCATCTCTCTCTCTCTGACCCTCTCCATCTCTCTCTGACCCTCTCCATCTCTCTCTCTGACCCCCTCATTCTCTCTCTCTGACCCTCTCCATCTCTCTCTGACCCTCTCCATCTCTCTCTGACCCTCTCCATCTCTCTCTCTCTGACCCTCTCCATCTCTCTCTGACCCTCTCCATCTCTCTCTCTGACCCTCTCCATCTCTCTCTGACCCTCTCCATCTCTCTCTGACCCTCTCCATCTCTCTCTCTGACCCTCTCCATCTCTCTCTCTGACCCTATCCATCTCTCTCTGACCCTCTCCATCTCTCTCTGACCCTCTCCATCTCTCTCTCTCTGACCCTCTCCATCTCTCTCTGACCCGCTCCATCTCTATCTCTGACCCTCTCCATCTCTCTCTCTGACCCTCTCCATCTCTCTCTCTCTGACCCTCTCCATCTCTCTCTCTCTGACCCTCTCCATCTCTCTCTCTGACCCTCTCCATCTCTCTCTCTGACCCTCTCCATCTCTCTCTCTCTGACCCTCTCCATCTCTCTCTGACCCTCTCCATCTCTCTCTCTCTGACCCTCTCCATCTCTCTCTCTGACCCTCTCCATCTCTCTCTGACCCTCTCCATCTCTCTCTCTGACCCTCTCCATCTCTCTCTCTGACCCTCTCCATCTCTCTCTCTGACCCTCTCCATCTCTTTCTGACCCTCTCCATCTCTCTCTCTGACCCTCTCCATCTCTCTCTCTGACCCTCTCCATCTCTCTCTCTGACCCTCTCCATCTCTCTCTCTCTGACCCTCTCCATCTCTCTCTCTCTGACCCTCTCCATCTCTCTCTGACCCTCTCCATCTCTCTCTCTCTGACCCTCTCCATCTCTCTCTGACCCTCTCCATCTCTCTCTCTCTGACCCTCTCCATCTCTCTCTCTCTGACCCTCTCCATCTCTCTCTGACCCTCTCCATCTCTCTCTCTGACCCTCTCCATCTCTCTCTCTGACCCTCTCCATCTCTCTCTGACCCTCTCCATCTCTCTCTCTGACCCTCTCCATCTCTCTCTCTGACCCTCTCCATCTCTCTCTCTGACCCTCTCCATCTCTCTCTGACCCTCTCCATCTCTCTCTCTCTGACCCTCTCCATCTCTCTCTGACCCTCTCCATCTCTCTCTCTCTGACCCTCTCCATCTCTCTCTGACCCTCTCCATCTCTCTCTGACCCTCTCCATCTCTCTCTCTCTGACCCTCTCCATCTCTCTCTGACCCTCTCCATCTCTCTCTGACCCTCTCCATCTCTCTCTCTGACCCTCTCCATCTCTCTCTGACCCTCTCCATCTCTCTCTCTGACCCTCTCCATCTCTCTCTCTGACCCTCTCCATCTCTCTCTCTGACCCTCTCCATCTCTCTCTGACCCTCTCCATCTCTCTCTGACCCTCTCCATCTCTCTCTCTGACCCTCTCCATCTCTCTCTCTCTGACCCTCTCCATCTCTCTCTGACCCTCTCCATCTCTCTCTGACCCTCTCCATCTCTCTCTCTGACCCTCTCCATCTCTCTCTCTGACCCTCTCCATCTCTCTCTCTCTGACCCTCTCCATCTCTCTCTGACCCTCTCCATCTCTCTCTGACCCTCTCCATCTCTCTCTCTGACCCTCTCCATCTCTCTCTGACCCTCTCCATCTCTCTCTCTGACCCTCTCCATCTCTCTCTCTCTGACCCTCTCCATCTCTCTCTCTCTGACCCTCTCCATCTCTCTCTCTCTGACCCTCTCCATCTCTCTCTCTGACCCTCTCCATCTCTCTCTCTCTGACCCTCTCCATCTCTCTCTGACCCTCTCCTTCTCTCTCTCTGACCCTCTCCCTCTCTCTCTGACCCTCTCCATCTCTCTCTCTGACCCTCTCCATCTCTCTCTCTGACCCTCTCCATCTCTCTCTGACCCTCTCCATCTCTCTCTCTCTGACCCTCTCCATCTCTCTCTCTGACCCTCTCCATCTCTCTCTGACCCTCTCCATCTCTCTCTGACCCTCTCCATCTCTCTCTCTGACCCTCTCCATCTCTCTCTGACCCTCTCCATCTCTCTCTCTGACCCTCTCCATCTCTCTCTCTGACCCTCTCCATCTCTCTCTGACCCTCTCCATCTCTCTCTCTCTGACCCTCTCCATCTCTCTCTCTGACCCTCTCCATCTCTCTCTGACCCTCTCCATCTCTCTCTGACCCTCTCCATCTCTCTCTGACCCTCTCCATCTCTCTCTCTGACCCTCTCCATCTCTCTCTGACCCTCTCCATCTCTCTCTGACCCTCTCCATCTCTCTCTCTGACCCTCTCCATCTCTCTCTGACCCTCTCCATCTCTCTCTCTGACCCTCTCCATCTCTCTCTCTGACCCTCTCCATCTCTCTCTCTGACCCTCTCCATCTCTCTCTCTGACCCTCTCCATCTCTCTCTCTGACCCTCTCCATCTCTCTCTCTGACCCTCTCCATCTCTCTCTCTGACCCTCTCCATCTCTCTCTCTGACCCTCTCCATCTCTCTCTCTGACCCTCTCCATCTCTCTCTGACCCTCTCCATCTCTCTCTGACCCTCTCCATCTCTCTCTGACCCTCTCCATCTCTCTCTCTGACCCTCTCCATCTCTCTCTCTCTGACCCTCTCCATCTCTCTCTCTCTGACCCTCTCCATCTCTCTCTGACCCTCTCCATCTCTCTCTCTGACCCTCTCCATTTCTCTCTCTGACCCTCTCCATCTCTCTCTGACCCTCTCCATCTCTCTCTCTGACCCTCTCCATCTCTCTCTCTGACCCTCTCCATCTCTCTCTCTGACCCTCTCCATCTCTCTCTCTCTGACCCACTCCATCTCTCTCTCTGACCCTCTCCATCTCTCTCTCTGACACGGTCCATCTCTCCCTATTGCCAGTTCCCTCTTCCCCCGCCCTCTTTCTTTCTCCTTGCCATTGTCTCTCTCTCTCTATCCACCAACACCGACCTCCCTCTCTGTCTCTCTCTCTCTCTCTCGTACCCCTAACTGGTAGGAAATGCCACCCACCCCCAAACTCTTACCATCCTGTGCCAAAAATAGAGGTCACTGAGACCAGGTGGTACACCCATACCCGCACCCCACTGCCCATCGACTGGATGCTTAGTCCCGGGACTCCTGTTCCCAAGAGAAGATAGGGCAAAGATTGGGGAGACCCTCAACTGAGGCTCAGGAACGGACAGGGTGCTGATGACCCACGTGGAGGGAGCAGGAGGTCACTGAATCTCAAACACCACCCAATGCAAAATACCGAGGCAGAGGGATGGTGGGAGTGAGAGAGAAGGGGGAGGGAACCCAATGAGGAAAGAGAATTCCCCTCCTCTCCCAGTTCAGAGGGGGGATTTGCGGAGTATCTGGCCAATGGCGAAGGGAGGGGTGGGGGAACGTTACAGCCCACACTATGGTCTTGTCCGTCCATCGGGTTAGTTTTACAGCATCGCAAGAGATGTGAACCTGAGACCCAGCTTCTCAAGAGGGGAACGAATTGTTGGGTGGCTGGGACGGTGGGTGGGGGGGGGGGGGGGGTGGGGGTGGTGAGCTGGGGGAGCATGGGTGTTGCTCCCAGGCCTTGAGGGATGAGAGACCTCAGGGGGTAGGGAGAGTCACGTTGCGTAACTGACAGAGGCCCAATGGTCTGGAGAGGGAGGAATAGAGGCAGCTAAGTGGGGCGGACAGATCGAGAAAGGATCGGAGATGGAGGGATGGAGTCCAAGAGACTAGAGATGGAGGGATAGGGACTGAGGGATCAGCGATGGAGAATGGAGTCTGAGGGACTAGAGATGGAGGGACAGGGACTGAGGGATTGGCGATGGAGGCTGCAGTCTGAGGGACTAGAGATGGAAGGATAGGGACTGAGGAATTGGCGATGAAGGATGGAGTCTGAGAGATTGGAGGTGGAGAGACAGGGACTGAGGTATTGGTGATGGAGGGTGGAGTCCAGGAGACCAGAGATGAAGGGATAGGGACCGAGGAGTTGGTGATAGAGGATGGAGTCAGAGAGACTCGAGGTGAATGGATAGGGACTGAGGGATTGGTGATGGAGAATAGAATCTGAGAGACTAGAGATGGAGGGATAGGGACTGAGGGATTGGCGATGGAGGATGGTGTCTGAGAGACTAGAGATGGAGGGATAGGGATAGAGGGATTGGTGATGGAGGATGAAACCTGAGAGACTAGAGATGGAGGGATAGGGACTGAGGGATTGGCGATGGAGGATGGAATCAGAGAGACTAGAGATGGAGTGGTAGGGTCTGAGGGGTTGGCAATGGAGGATGGAGCCTGAGTGACTACAAATGGAGGGATGGGGACGAGGTATTGGCGATGCAGGATGGAGTCTGAGAGACTAGAGATGGAGTTATAGGGACTGAGGGGTTGGTGATGGAGGATGGAGTCAGAGAGACTAGAGATGGAGGGATAGGGACTGAGGGATTGGGATGGAGGATGGAGTCAGAGAGACTAGAGATGGAGGGATAGGGACTGAGGGATTGGCAATGGAGGATGGATTCAGAGAGACTAGAGATGGAGGGATGGGGACTGAGGGATTGGGATGGAGGATGGAGTCAAGGAGACGAGAGATGGAGAGATAGGGACTGAGGGTTTGGTGATGGAGGGTGGAGTCCAGGAGACCAGAGATAAAGGGGTAGGGACCGAGGAGTTGGTGATGGAGGATGGAGTCAGAGAGACTCGAGGTGAATGGATAGGGACTGAGGGATTGGCGATGGAGGATGGAGTCTGAGGGACTAGAGATGGAGGGACAGGGACTGAGGGATTGGCGATGGAGGCTGCAGTCTGAGGGACTAGAGATGGAAGGATAGGGACTGAGGAATTGGCGATGGAGGATGGAGTCTTAGGGACTAGAGATGGAGGGACAGGGACTGAGAGATTGGTGATGGAGGATGAAACCTGAGAGACTAGAGATGGAGGGACTGAGGGATTGGCAATGGAGGATGGAACCTGAGAGACTAGAGATGGAGGGATCGGGACTGAGGGATTGGCGATGGAGAATGGAATCAGAGAGACTAGAGATGGAGGGATAGGGACTGAGGGGTTGGCAATGGAGGATGGAGCCTGAGTGACTAGAGATGGAGTTATAAAGACTGAGGGATTGGCAATGGTGGATAGAGTCAGTGAGACTAGAGATGGAGGGACAGGGACTGAGGTGTTGGCAATGGAGGATGGAGGCAGAGAGACTAGCGGTGGAGGGATAGGGACTGAAGGATTGGCAATGGAGGATGGAATCAGAGAGACGAGAGATGGAGGGATGGGGACTGAGGAGTTGGCGATGGAGGATGGAGTCAGAGAGACTAGAGATGGAGGGATAGGGACTGAGGAGATGACAATGGAGAATAGAGTTAGAGAGACGAGAGATGGAGGGATAGGGACTGAGGGATTGGCGATGGAGGATGGAGTCAGAGAGACTAGAGATGGAGGGATAGTTACTGAGGGATTGGTGATGGAGGATGTAGTCAGAGAGAATAGAGATGGAGGAATAGGCACTGAGGGGTTGGCAATGGAGGATGGAGTCAGAGAGATTAGATATTGAGGGATAGGGACTGAGGGATTGGTGATCGAGGATGGATCCTGGGTGACTAGAGATGGAGGGATAGGGACAGAGGGATTGGTGATGGAGGATGGAGTCTGACTGACTAGAGATGGAGGGATAGGGACTGAGGGTTTAGTGATGGAGGTTGGAGTCAGAGATACTAGAGATGGAGGGATAGGCTCTGAGACTTTAGCGATGGAGGATGGAGTCAGAGAGAATTGACATTGAGGGATAGGGACAGAGGGATCGATGATACAGGATGGAAATGGAGAGACTAGAGATGGAGGGATAGGGACTGAGGGATTGGTGATGGAGGATGGAGTCAGAGAGACTAGATATTGAGGGATAGGGACTGAGGGATTGGCAATGGAGGATGGAGTCTGAGAGACTAGAGATGGAGGGATAGGGACTGAGGGATTGGTGATGGAGGATGGAGTCTGAGGGACTAGAGATGGAGGGATAGGGACTGAGGGATTGGCGATGGACGATGGAATCAGAGATATTTGAGATGGAGGGATAGGGTCTGAGGGTTTTGCAATGGAGAATGGAGCCTGAGTGACTACAAATGGAGGGATAGGGACAAAGTATTGGCGATGCAGGATGGAGTCTGAGAGACTAGAGATGGAGGGATAGGGACTGAGGGATTGGCGATGGAGGATGGAGTCACAGAGACTAGAGATGGAGGGATAGGGACTGAGGGATTGGCGATGGAGGATGGAGTCACAGAGACTAGAGATGGAGGGATAGGGACTGAGGGATTGGCGATGGAGGATGGAGGCAGAGAGACTAGAGATGGAGGGATAGGGCCTGAAGGATTGGCGATGGAGGATGGAGTCAGAGAGACCAGGGATGGAGGGATAGGGACTCAGGGATTGGCGATGGAGTCAGAGAGAACAGAGTTGCAATATTAGGGACTGAGGAGATGAAAACGGAGGATGGAGTCAGAGGGACTAGAGATGGAGGGATAGGGACTGAGGGGTTGGCGATGGAGGAAGGAGTCAGAGAGACTAGAGATGGAGGGATAGGGACTGAGGGATTGGAGATGGAGGATGGAGTCCGACTAGAGATGGAGGGATAGGGACTGAGGGATTGGCGATGGAGGATGGAGTCCGACTAGAGATGGAGGGATAGGGACTGAGGGTTTGGCGATGGAGGATGGAGTCAGAGAGACAAGAGATGGAGGGATAGGGACTGAGGGATTGGCGATGGAGGATGGAATCTGAGGGACTAGAGATGGGGGACAGGGACTGAGGGATTGGCGATGGAGGAGGGAATCAGTGAGACTAGAGATGGGGGACAGGGATGGAGAATCTTGGCGATGGAGAATCGAGTCAGAGAGACCAGAGATGGAGGGTTGGGGACTGAGGAGATAACAATGGTGGATGGAGCCTGAGAAACTAAGGATGGAGGCATAGGTACTGGGGGATTGGCGATGGAGGATGGAACCTGAGAGACTAGAGATGGAGGGATAGGGACTGAGGAGTTGGTGATGGAGGATGGAGTTAGAGGGACTAGATATTGAGGGATAGGGACTGAGGGATTGGTGATGGAGGATGGATGCTGAGTTACCAGAGATGGAGGGATAGGGACTGAGGGATTGGCGATGGAGGATGGATTCAGAGAGACTAGAGGTGGAGGGACAGGGACTGAGGGATTGGCGATGGAGGATGGAGTCAGAGAGATTGGAGATGGAGGGAGAGGGACTGAGGGATTGGTGAAGGAGAATGGAGTCAGAGAGTCTAGAGATGGAGGGATAGGGTCTGAGGGTTTAGCGATGCAGGTTGGAGTCAGAGAGAATTGACATTGAGGGATAGGGACAGAGGGGTTGGTGATACAGGATGGAGACGGAGAGGCTAGAGATGGAGGGATAGGGACTGAGGGGTTATTGATAGAGGATGGAGTCAGAGGGACTAGAGGTTGAGGGATACGGACTGAGGGCTTGGTGATGGAGGATGGAACCTGAGAGACTAGAGATGGAGGGATTGGGACTGAGGGCTTGGCGATGGAGAATGGAGTCAGAGAGACTGGAGATGAAGGGATAGGGACTGAAGAGTTTGCGATGGAGTCAGAGACCAGAGATGGAGGGATTGGGACAGAGGAGATGACAATGGAGGATGGAGTCAGAGAGAGTAGAGATGGAGGGATAGGTTCTGGGGGATTGGCGATGGAGGATGGAACCTGAGAGACTAGAGATGGAGGGACAGGGACTGAGGGCTTGGTGATGGAGAATGGAGTCAGAGAGACTAGAGATGGAGGGACAGGGACTGAGGGCTTGGCGATGGAGAATGGAGTCAGAGAGACTGGAGATGGAGGGATAAGGTATGAGGGATTGGCGATGGAGTCAGAGAGACCAGAGATGGAGGGATGGGGACTGAGGAGATAACAATGGTCGATAGAGGCTGAGAAACTAGGGATGGAGGCATAGGTACTGGGGGATTGGCGATGGAGGACGGAACCTATAAGACTAGAGATGGAGAGATAGGGACTGAGGGGTTGGCGATGGAGGATGGAGTCAGAGAGACTAGAGATGGAGGGACAGGGACTGAGGGATTGGCGATGGACGATAGCACCTGAGAGACTATAGATGGAGGGACAGAGACTGAGGGCTTGGCGATGGAGAATGGAGTCAGAAAGACTAGGGATGGAGGGATAGGGTATGAGGGATTGGCGATGGAGTCAGAGAGACCAGAGATGGAGGGATGGGGACTGAGGAGATAACAATGGTCGATGGAGGCTGAGAAACTAGGGATGGAGGCATAGGTATTGGGGGATTGGCGATGGAGGATGGAACCTGTGAGACTAGAGATGGAGGGATAGGGACTGAGGGGTTGGCGATGAAGGATGGAGTCAGAGAGACTAGAGATGGAGGGATAGGGACGAGGGATTGGCGATGGAGGATGGAGCCTGAGAGACTAAAGATGGAGGGATAGGGACTGAGGAGTTTGCAATGGAGGATGGAATCAGTGAGAGTAGAGATGGAGGGAAAGGGCCTGAGGGATTGGCGATGGAGGATGGAGTCAGAGAGACCAGGGATGGAGGGATAGGGACTCAGGGATTGGCGATGGAGGATAGAGTCAGAGAGACCAGGGATGGAGGGATAGAGACTCAGGGATTGGCGATGGAGTCAGAGAGAACAGAGTTGGAATATTAGGGACAGAGGAGATGAAAACAGAGGATGGAGTCACAGAGACTAGAGATGGAGGGATAGGGACTGAGGGATTGGCGATGGAGGATGGAACCTGAGAGAATAGAGATGGAGGGATAGGGACTGAGGGATTGGCGATGGAGGATGGAACCTGAGAGAATAGAGATGGAGGGATAGGGACTGAGGGATTGGCGATGGAGGATGGAGTCAGAGAGACTAGAGATGAAGGGATAGGGACTGAGGGATTGGCGATGGAGGATGGAGTCAGAGAGAGTAGAGATGGAGGGATAGGGACTGAGGGGTTGGCAATGGAGGAAGGCGTCAGAGAGAATAGAGATGGAGGGATAGGGATCGAGGGATTGGCGATGGAGGATGGAATCAGTGAGACCAGAGATGGAGGGCTAGGGACTGAGGTGTTGGTGATGGAGGGTGGAGTCCAGGAGACCAGAGATGAAGGGATAGCAACCGAGGAGTTTGCGATGGAGGATCGAGTCAGAGAGACTCGAGGTGAATGGATAGGGACTGAGTGATTGGTGATGGAGAATAGAGTCTGAGAGACTAGAGATGGAGGGATAGGGACAGAGGGATTGGCGATGGAGGATGGAGTCTGAGGGACTAGAGATGGAGGGACAGGGACTGAGGTTTTTGTGATGCAGGATGAAACCTGAGAGACTAGAGATGGAGGGACAGGGACTGAGGGATTGGTGATGGAGAATAGAGTCTGAGAGACTAGAGATGGAGGGATAGGTACAGAGGGATTGGCGATGGAGGATGGAGTCTGAGGGACTAGAGATGGAGAGATAGGGACTGAGGGGTTGGCAATGGGGGATGGAGCCTGAGTGAATACAAACGGAGGGAGGGGGACGAGCTATTGGCGATGCAGGATGGAGTCTGGGAGATTAGAGATGGAGTTATAGGGACTGAGGGTTTTGTGATGGAGGATGCAGTCAGAGAGACTAGATATTGAGGGATAGGGACTGTGGGAATGGTGATGGAGGATGGATCATGAGTGACCAGAGATGGAGGGAGAGGGACTGAGGGATTGGTGATGGAGGATGGAGTCTGAGTGACTAGAGATGGAGTGATAGGGACTGAGGGCTTGGTGATGGAGAATGGAGTCAGAGACTAGAGATGGAGGGATAGGGTCTGAGGGTTTAGCGATGGAGGTTGGAGTCAGAGAGAATTGACATTGAGGGATAGGGACAGAGGGATTGGTGATACAGGATGGAGTCGGAGAGGCTAGAGATGGAGGGATAGGGACTGAGGGGTTGGCGATGGATGATGGAGTCAGAGGGACTAGAGGTTGAGGGATACGGACTGAGGGCTTGGTGATGGAGGATGGAACCTGAGAGACTAGAGATGGAGGGACAGGGACTGAGGGCTTGGTGATGGAGAATGGAGTCAGAGAGACTGGAGATGGAGGGATAGGGTATGAGGGATTGGCAATGGAGTCAGAGAGACCAGAGATGGAGGGATGGGGACTGAGGAGATAACAATGGTGGATGGAGGCTGAGAAACAAGGGATGGAGGCATAGGTACTGGGGGATTGGCGATGGAGGATGGAACCTGTGAGACTAGAGATGGAGGGATAGGGACTGAGGGGTTGGTGATGGAGGGTGGAGTCCAGGAGACCAGAGATGAAGGGATAGAGACTGAGGGATTGGCGATGGAGGATGGAATCAGTGAGACCAGAGATGGAGGGATAGGGACTGAGGGATTTGCGATGGAGGATGGAGTCTGAGTGATTGGAGGTGGAGAGACAGGGACTTAGGTGTTGGTGATGGAGGATGGAATCAGTGAGACCAGAGATGGAGGGATAGGGACTGAGGTGTTGGTGATGGAGGGTGGAGTCCAGGAGACCAGAGATGAAGGGATAGGGACCGAGGAGTTTGCGATGGAGGATGGAGTCAGAGAGACTCGAGGTGAATGGATAGGGACTGAGGGATTGGTGATGGAGAATAGAGTCTGAGAGACTAGAGATGGAGGGATAGGGACTGAGGGATTTGTGATGCAGGATGGAACCTGAGAGACTAGAGATGGAGGGACAGGGACTGAGGGATTGGCGATGGAGGATGGAACCTGAGAGACTAGAGATGGAGGGATAGGGACTGAGGGTTGGCGATGGAGGAGGGAATCAGAGATACTTGAGATGGAGAGATAGGGACTGAGGGGTTGGCAATGGATGATGGAGCCTGAGTGAATACAAATGGAGGGACGGGGACGAGGTATTGGCGATGCAGGATGGAGTCTGGGAGATTAGAGATGGAGTTATAGGGACTGAGGGTTTTGTGATGGAGGATGCAGTTAGAGAGACTAGATATTGAGGGATAGGGACTGTGGGAATGGTGATGGAGGATGGATCATGAGTGACCAGAGATGGAGGGAGAGGGACTGAGGGATTGGTGATGGAGGATGGAGTCTGAGTGACTAGAGATGGAGTGATAGGGACTGAGGGATTGGTGATGGAGAATGGAGTCAGAGAGACTAGAGATGGAGGGATAGGGTTGGAGGGTTTAGCGATGGAGGTTGGAGTCAGAGAGAATAGACATTGAGGGATAGGGACTGAGGGATTGGTGATACAGGATGGAGTCAGAGAGACGAGAGATGGAGGGATAGGGACTGAGGTGTTCGTGATAGAGGATGGAGTCAGAGGGACTAGAGGATGAGGGATACGGACTGAGGGCTTGGTGATGGAGGATGGAACCTGAGAGACTGGAGATGGAGGGATAGGGACTGAGGAGTTTGCGATGGAGTCAGAGACCAGAGATGGAGGGATTGGGACAGAGGAGATGACAATGGAGGATGGAATCAGAGAGAGTAGAGATGGAGGGATAGGTCCTGGGGGATTGGCGATGGATGATAGCACCTGAGAGTCTAGAAATGGAGGGACAGGGACTGAGGGCTTGGTGATGGAGAATGGAGTCAGAGAGACTAGAGATGGAGGGATAGGGTATGAGGGATTGGCGATGGAGTCAGAGAGACCAGAGATGGAGGGATGGGGACTGAGGAGATAACAATGGTCGATGGAGGCTGAGAAACTAGGGATGGACGCATAGGTACTGGGGGATTGGCGATGGAGGACGGAACCTATAAGACTAGAGATGGAGAGATAGGGACTGAGGGGTTGGCGATGGAGGATGGAGTCAGAGAGACTAGAGATGGAGGCATAGGGACGAGGGATTGGCGATGGAGGATGGAGTCAGAGAGACTATAGATGGAGGGACAGAGACTGAGGGCTTGGCGATGGAGAATGGAGTCAGAAAGACTAGAGGTGGAGGGATAGGGACTGAGGGCTTGGCGATGGAGTCAGAGAGACCAGAGATGGAGGGATGGGGACTGAGGAGATTACAATGGTCGATGGAGGCTGAGAAACTAGGGATGGAGGCATACGTAATTTTGGGATTGTGATGGAGGATGGAACCTGTGAGACTAGAGATGGAGGGATAGGGACTGAGGGATTAGCGATGATGGATGGAGTCAGAGAGACTAGAGATGGAGGGATAGGGAGTGAGGGGTTGGCGATGGAGGATGGAGTCAGAGACACTAGAGATGGAGGGATAGGGACGAGGGATTGGCGATGGAGGATGGAGCCTGAGAGACTAAAGATGGAGGGATAGGGAATGAGGAGTTTGCAATGGAGGATGGAATCAGTGAGACTAGAGATGGAGGGATAGGGCCTGAAGGATTGGCGATGGAGGATGGAGTCAGAGAGACCAGGGATGGAGGGATAGGGACTCAGGGATTGGCGATGGAGGATAGAGTCAGAGACCAGGGATGGAGGGATAGGGACTCAGGGATTGGCGATGGAGTCAGAGAGAACAGAGTTGGAATATTAGGGACTGAGGAGATGAAAACGGAGGATGGAGTCACAGAGACTAGAGATGGAGGGATAGGGACTGAGGGGTTGGCAATGGAGGATGGAATCAGTGAGACCAGAGATGGAGGGATAGGGACTGAGGGATTTGCGATGGAGGATGGAGTCTGAGTGATTGGAGGTGGAGAGACAGGGACTGAGGTGTTGGTGATGGAGGGTGGAGTCCAGGAGACCAGAGATGAAGGAATAGCAACCGAGGAGTTTGCAATGGAGGATGGAGTCAGAGAATGGATAGGGACTGAGGGATTGGTGATGGGGAATAGAGTCTGAGAGACTAGAGATGTAGGGATAGGGACTGAGGGATTGGCGATGGGGAATAGAGTCTGAGAGACTAGAGATGGAGGAATAGGGACTGAGGGATTGGCGATGCAGGATGAAACCTGAGAGACTAGAGATGGAGGGATAGGGACTGAGAGATTGGCGATGGAGGATGGAGTCTGAGGGACTTGAGATGGAGGGATAGGGACTGAGAGATTGGCGATGGAGGAGGGAATCAGAGATACTTGAGATGGAGAGATAGGGACTGAGGGGTTGGCAATGGAGGATGGAGCCTGAGTGACTACAAATGGAGGGAGGGGGACGAGCTATTGGCGATGCAGGATGGAGTCTGGGAGATTAGAGATGGAGTTATAGGGACTGAGGGTTTTGTGATGGAGGATGCAGTTAGAGAGACTAGATATTGAGGGATAGGGACTGTGGGAATGGTGATGGAGGATGGATCATGAGTGACTAGAGATGGAGTGATAGGGACTGAGGGATTGGTGATGGAGAATGGAGTCAGAGAGACTAGAGATGGAGGGATAGTGTTGGAGGGTTTAGCGATGGAGGTTGGAGTCAGAGAGAATAGACATTGAGGGATAGGGACAGAGGGATTGGTGATACAGGATGGAGTCGGAGAGACTAGAGATGGAGGGATAGGGACTGAGGGGTTGGTGATAGAGGATGGAGTCAGAGGGACTAGAGTTTGAGGGATATGGACTGAGGGCTTGGTGATGGAGGATGGAACCTGAGAGACTATAGATGGAGGGATAGGGACTGAGGAGTTTGCGATGGAGTCAGAGACCAGAGATGGAGGGATTGGGACAGAGGAGATGACAATGGAGGATGGAGTCAGAGAGACTAGAGATGGAGGGATAGGGACTGAAGAGTTTGCGATGGAGTCAGAGACCAGAGATGGAGGGATTGGGACAGAGGAGATGACAATGGAGGATGGAGTCAGAGAGAGTAGAGATGGAGGGATAGGTTCTGGGGGATTGGCGATGGAGGATAGCACCTGAGAGACTAGAGATGGAGGGACAGGGACTGAGGGGTTGGTGATGGAGAATGGAGTCAGAGAGACTAGACATGGAGGGATAGGGTATGAGGGATTGGTGATGGAGTCAGAGAGACCAGAGATGGAGGGATGGGGACTGAGGAGATAACAATGGTGGATAGAGCCTGAGAAACTAGGGATGGAGGGATAGAGACTGAGGGGTTGGCGATGGAGGATTGAGTCAGAGAGACTACAGATGGAGGGATAGGGACTGAGGGTTTAGTGATTGAGGTTGCAGTCAGAGAGAATAGACATTGAGGGATAGGGACAGAGGGATTGGTGATACAGGATGGAGTCGGAGAGACTAGAGATGGAGGGATAGGGACTGAGGGTTTGGCGATGGAGGATGGAGTCAGAGAGACTAGAGATGGAGGGATAGGGACTGAGGGGTTGGCGATAGAGGATGGAGTCAGAGGGACCACAAATGGAGGGATAGGGACTGAGGGATTGGCGATGCAGGATGGAGTCTGAGAGACTAGGGATGAAGGGATAAGGACTGAGGGTTTTGTGATGGAGGATGTAGTCAGAGAGACTAGATATTGAGGGATAGGGACTGTTGGAATTTTGATGGAGGATGGATCCTGAGTGACCAAAGATGGAGGGATAGGGACTGAGGGATTGGTAATGGAGGATGGAGTCAGAGAGACTAGAGATGGAGGGAAAGGGACTGAGGGATTGCTGATGGAGAATGGAGTCAGATAGTCTAGAGATGGAGGGATAGGGTCTGAGGGTTTAGCGATGGAGGTTGGAGTCAGAGAGAATTGACATTGAGGGATAGGGACAGAGGGATTGGTGATACAGGATGGAATCGGAGAGACTGGAGATGGAGGGATAGGGACTGAGGGGTTGGTGATAGAGGATGGAGTCAGAGAGACTAGAGATGGAGGGATATTGACTGAGGTGTTGGTGATAGAGGATGGAGTCAGAGACACTAGAGGTTGAGGGATAGGGATGAGGGCTTGGTGATGGAGGATGGAACCTGAGAGTCTATAGGTGGAGGGATAGGGACTGATGAGTTTGCGATGGAGTTTGAGAGACCAGAGATGGATGGATAGGGACAGAGGGATTGGTGATGGAGGATGGAACCTGAGAGACTGGAGATGGAGGGATAGGGACTGAGGACTTTGCGATGGAGTCAGAGAGACCAGAGATGGATGGATTGGGACAGAGGAGATGGCAATGGAGGATGGAGTCAGAGAGAGTAGAGATGGAGGGATAGGGACTGAGGAGTTTGCGATGGAGTCAGAGAGACCAGAGATGGCGGCATTGAGACAGAAGAGTTGACAATGGAGGATGGAGTCAGAGGGAGTCGAGATGGAGGGATAGGTTCTGGGGGATTGGCGATGGAGGATAGCACCAGAGAGACGAGAGATGGAGGGATAGGGACTGAGGGCTTGGTGATGGAGGATGGAGTCAGAGAGACTAGGGATGGAGGGATAGGGTATGAGGGATTGGCGATGGAGTCAGAGAGACCAGAGATGGAGGGATGGGGACTGAGGAGATAACATTGGTGGATGGAGGCTGAGAAACTAGGGATGGAGGCATAGGTACTGGGGGATTGGCGATGGTGGATGGAACCTGTGAGACTAGAGATGGAGGGATAGGGACTGAGGGGTTGGCGATAAAGGATGGAGTCAGATAGACTAGAGATGGAGGGATAGGGACGAGGGATTGGTGATGGAGAATGGAGCCTGAGAGACTAGAGATGGAGGGATAGGGACTGAGGGGTTGGCGATAGAGGATGGAGTCAGAGGGACTAGAGTTTGAGGGATACGGACTGAGGGCTTGGTGATGGAGGATGGAACCTGAGAGACTAAAGATGGAGGGATAGGGACTGAGGGATTGGCGATGGAGGATGGAGTCTGAGAGACTAGAGATGGAGGGATAGGGACTGAGGGATTGGTGATGGAGGATGGAGTCCGACTAGAGATGGAGGGATAGGGACTGAGGGATTGGTGATGGAGGATGGAGTCCGACTAGAGATGGAGGGATAGGGACTGAGGGATTGGTGATGGAGAATAGTGTCTGAGAGACTAGAGATGGAGGGATAGGGACTGAGGGATTGGTGATGGAGGAGGGAATCAGAGAGACTAGAGATGGAGGGATAGGGACTGAGGGGTTGGCAATGGAGAATGGAGCCTGAGTGACTACAAATGGAGGGACGGGGACGAGGTATTGGCAATGCAGGATGGAGTCAGAGAGATTAGTGATGGAGCTATAGGGACTGAGGGATTATTGAGGGAGGATGGAGTCTGAGTGACTAGAGATGGAGTGATAGGGACTGAGGGATTGGTGATGGAGAATGGAATCAGAGAGACTAGAGATGGAGGGATAGGTTCTGAGGGTTTAGCGATGGAGGTTGGAGTCAGAGAGAATTGACATTGAGGGATAGGGACAGAGGGATTGGTGATACAGGATGGAGTCGGAGAGACTAGAGATGGAGGGATAGGGACTGAGGGGTTGGCGATAGAGGATGGAGAAAGAGGGACTGGAGGTTGAGGGATACGGACTGAGGGCTTGGTGATGGAGGATGGAACCTGAGAGACTATAGATGGAGGGATAGGGACTGAGGAGTTTGCGATGGAGTCAGAGACCAGAGATGGAGGGATTGGGACAGAGGAGATGACAATGGAGGATGGAGTCAGAGAGAGTAGAGATGGAGGGATAGGGACTGAGGAGTTTGCGATGGAGTCAGAGACCAGAGATGGAGGGATTGGGACAAGGGAGATGACAATGGAGGATGGAGTCAGAGAGAGTCGAGATGGAGGTACAGGTTCTGGGGGGTTGGCGATGGAGGATGGAGTCAGACAGACTAGAGATGGAGGGATAGGGACTGAGGGATTGGCGATGGAGGATGGAGTCAGACAGACTAGAGATGGAGGGATAGGGACTGAGGGCTCTGTGATGGAGGTTGGATCCTGAGAGACTAGAGATTGAGGGATAGAGACTGGGGAGTTTGTGATGGAGGATGGAATCAGTGAGACTAGAGATGGAGGGATAGGGACTGAGGGCTTGGCGATAGAGTCAGAGAGAACTGAGTTGGATGGTTAGGGACTGAGGAGATGAAAACGGAGGATGGAATCAGTGTGACCAGAGATGGAGGGACAGAGACTGTGCGGTTGGTGCTAGAGGATGGAGTGAGAGAGACAAGATATGGAGGGGTATGGACTGAGGGGTTTGCGATGGAGGATGGAGTCAGAGAGACCAGAGATGGAGGGTTAGGGACTGAGGGATTGGAGATCAAAATGGAGCCTGAGCAACAAGAGATGGAATGATAGGGACTGCGGGGTTGGCGATGGAGGATGGAGTCAGAGAGACTAGAGATGGAGGGATAGGGACTGAGGTGTTGATGATGGAGGATGTAGACAGAGAGGCTAGAGATGGAGGGATAGGGTATGAGGGATTGGCGATGGAGTCAGAGAGACTAGAGATGGAGGGTCAGGGACTGAGGGGTTGGCGATGGAGGATGGAGTCAGAAAGACTAGAGATGGAGGTATAGGGACAGAGGGATTGGCGATAGAGGATGGAGCCTGAGAGACTAGAGATGGAGGGATAGGGACTGAGGACTTTGCGATGGAGTCAGAGAGACCAGAGATGGAGGGATTGGGACTGAGGAGATGACAATGGAGGATGGAGACAGAGAGACTAGAGATGGAGGGACAGGGACTGAGGGGTTTGCGATGGATGAAGGAGTCGGTGAGACTGGAGCTGGAGGGATAGGGATGAGGGATTGGCAAGGCAGGATGGAGGCAGAGAGACTATAGTTGGAGGGAAATGGACTGAGGGATTGGCGATGAAGGATGGAGTCGGAGAGACTAGAGATGGAGGGATAGGGACTGAGGGATTGGCGATGGAGTCAGAGAGACCAGAGATGGAGGGATTGGGACTGAGGAGATAACAATGTTGGATGGAGCCAGAGAGACTAGAGATGGAGTGATAGGGTCTGAGGTTTTAGCGATGGAGGTTGGAGTCAGAGAGATTAGACATTGGGGAATAGGGACAGAGGGATTGGTGATACAGGATGGAGTCGGAGAGACTAGAGATGGAGGGATAGGGACTGAGGGCTTGGTGATGGAGGATGAACCTGAGAGACCAGAGATGGAGGGATAGGGACTGAGGAGATAACAATGGTGGATTTATTCAGTGAGACTAGAGATGGAGGGATAGGGACTGAGGGATTGGCAATGGAGGTTGGAACCTGAGAGACTAGAGATGGAGGGATAGGGACTGAGGGATTGGTGATGGAGAATGGAGTCAGAGAGTCTAGAGATGGAGTGATAGGGTCTGAGGGTTTAGCGATGGAGGTTGGAGTCAGAGAGAAAAGACATTGAGGGATAGGGACAGAGGGATTGGTGATACAGGATGGAGTTGGAGAGACTAGACATGGTGGGATAGGGTATGAGGGATTGACGATGGAGTCAGAGAGACTAGAGATGGAGGGACAGGGACTGAGGGATTGGCGATGGAGGATGGAGTCAGACAGACTAGAGATGGAGGGATAGGGACTGAGGGATTGGCGATGGAGAATGGAGTCAGAGAAAATAGACATGGACAGATAGGGTATGAGGGATTGGCGATGGAATCAGAGAGACCAGAGATGGAGGGATGGGGACTGAGGAGTTTGTGATGGAGGATGGAATCAGTGAGACTAGAGGTGGAGGGATAGGGACTGAGGGATTGGCGATGGAGTCAGAGACCAGAAATGGAGGGATTGGGACTGAGGAGATAACAATGGTGGATTTAGTCAGTGAGAATAGAGATGGAGGGATTAGGACTGAGGGATTGGCGATGGAGGTTGGAACCTGAGAGACTAGAGATGGAGGGATAGGGACTGAGGGATTGGCGATGGAGGTTGGAACCTGAGAGACTAGAGCTGGAGGGATAGGGTCTGAGGATTTAGCAATGGAGGTTGGAGTCAGAGAGAATAGACATTGAGGGATAGGGACAGAGGGATTGGTGATGGAGGATGGAGTCAGAGAGACCAGAGATGGAGGGATAGGGACTGAGGAGATGACAATGGAGGATGGAGACAGAGAGACTAGAGCTGGAGGAATAGGTTCTGAGGGATTGGTGATGGAGGAAGGAACCTGTGACACTAGAGATGGAGGGTTTGGGACCGAAGGGTTGGTGATGGAGGATGGAGTCGGAGAGACTAGAGACGGAGTGATAGGGTCTGAGATTTTAGCGATGGAGGTTGGAGTCAGAGAGAATAGACGTTGAGGGATAGGGACAGAAGGATTGGTGATACAGGATGGAGTCGGAGAGACTAGAGATGGAGGGATAGGGACTGAGGGTTGGTGATGGAGGATGGAACCTGAGAGTCTAGAGATGGAGGGATAGGGACTGAGGAGTTTGCGATGGAGTCAGAGACCAGAGATGGAGGGATTGGGACAGAGGAGATGACAATGGAGGATGGAGTCAGAGAGAGTAGAGATGGAGGTATAGGTTCTGGGGGATTGGCGATGGAGGATAGCACCTGAGAGACTAGAGATGGAGGGATAGGGACTGAGGGCTTGGTGATAGAGGATGGAATCTGTGAGACTAGAAATGGAGGGATAGGGACAGAGGGATTGGCAAAAGAGGTTGGAACCTGATAGACTAGAGATGGAGGGATAGGGAATGAGGGATTGGTGATGGAGAATGGAGTCAGAGAGAATAGAGATGGAGGGATAGGGACTGAGGGGTTGGTGATAGAGGATGGAGTCGTAGAGACTAGAGATGGAGGGATAGGGACTCAGGATTTTGCGATGGAGGATGGAGACAGTGAGACCAGAAATGGAGGGATAAGGACTGAGGGGTTGGTGTTGGAGGATAGAGTCAGAGAGAGCAGAGATGGAGGGATAGGGACTGAGGGTTTGGCGATGGAGGAAGGAGTCAGAGAGACGAGAGATGGAGGGATAGGGACTGAGGGATTGGCGAGGCAGGATGGAGGCAGACAGACTAGAGTTGGAGGGAAATGGACTGAGGGACTGGCGATGAAAAATTGAGTCGGAGAGACTAGAAATGGAGGAATAGGCACTGAGGGGTTGGCGAGGCAGGATGGAGTCAGGGAGACTAGAGATTGAAGGATAGGGACTGAGGAGATGACAACGGAGGATGGAGACAGAGAGACTAGAAGTGGAGGGATAGGGAATGAGGGATTGGTGATGGAGGATAGAGTCCGAGAGACCAGAGATGGAGGGATAGGGACTGAGGGCTTGGCGATGGAGGGTGGAGCCTGAGAGACTAAAGATGGAGGGATAGGGACTGAGGAGATGACAATGGAGGATGGAGTCAGAGAGACCAGAGATGGAGGGAGACGGACTGAGAGATTGGCAATGGAGGATGGAGTCTGAGAGATTAGAGATGGAAAACTAGGGACTGAGGGGTTGGTGATGGAGGATGGAGACAGAGTGACTAGAAATGGAGGAATAGGGACTGAGGGGTTGGCGATAGAGGATGGAGTCAGAGAGACTAGAGGTTGAGGGATATGGACTGAGGGCTTGGTGATGGAGGATGGAACCTGAGAGACTAGAGATGGAGGGATAGGGACTGAAGAGTTTGCGATGGAGTCAGAGACCAGAGATGGATGGATTGGGACAGAGGAGATGACAATGGAGGATGGAAACAGATAGACTAGAGATGGAGGTATAAGTTCTGGGGGATTGGCGATGGAGGATAGCACCTGAGAGACTACAGATGGAGTGAAGGGACTGAGGGATTGGCGATGGAGGATGGAGGCAGAGAGACTAGAGATGGAGGGATAGGGACTGAGGGATTGGCAATGGAGGATGGAGGCAGAGAGACTAGAGATGGAGGGATAGGGACTGAGGGATTGGTGATGGAGTCAGAGAGACTAGAGTTGGAGGGATAGGGACTGAGGGGTTTGCGATGGAGTCAGAGTAACCAGAGATGGAGGGATAGGGACTGAGGAGATGACAATGGAGGATGGAGCCAGAGAGACTAGAGATGGAGGGATAGGGACTGAGGGGTTGGCGACGGAGGATGTAGTGAGAGAGAATAGAGATGGAGGAATAGGCACTGAGGTGTTGGCGATGGAAGATGGAATCAGAGAGACTAGATATCGAGGGATAGGGACTGTGGGATTAGTGATGGAGGATGGAGCCTGAGTGACTAGAGATGGAGTGATCGGGACTGAGGGATTTGCGATGGTGGATGGAGTCAGAGAGACTAGAGATGGAGGGATAGGGACTGAGGCATTGACAATGGAGGATGGAGGCAGAGAGACTAGAGATGGAGGGATAGGGACTGAGGGATTGACGATGGAGGATGGAGTCAGAGAGACTAGAGATGGAGGGATAGGGACTGAGGGATTGGCGATGGAGGATGGAGGCAGAGAGACTAGAGATGGAGGGATAGGGACTGAGGTATTTGCGATGGTGGATGGAGTCAGACAGACTAGAGATGGAGGGATACGGACCGAGGAGATTGCGATGGAGGATGGAGTCAGAGAGACTAGAGTTTGAGGGAAATGGACTGAGGGATTGGCGATGAAGGATGGAGTTGGTGAGACTAGAGATGGAGGGATAGGGACTGAGGTATTTGCGATGGTGGATGGAGTCAGACAGACTAGAGATGGAGGGATACGGACCGAGGAGATTGCGATGGAGGATGGAGTCAGAGAGACTAGAGTTTGAGGGAAATGGACTGAGGGATTGGCGATGAAGGATGGAGTCGGTGAGACTAGAGATGGAGGGATAGGGACTGAGGGGTTGGCGATGGAGGATGGAGTCAGAGAGACTAGAGATGGAGGGATAGGGACTGAGGGATTTGCGATGGTGGATGGAGTCAGAGAGACTAGAGATGGAGGGATAGGGACTGAGGGGTTGGCGATGGAGGATTGAGTCAGAGAGACTAGAGATGGAGTGATAGGGACTGAGGGGTTGGTGATAGAGGATGGAGTCAGAGGGACTAGAGGTTGAGGGATACGGACTGAGGGCTTGATGATGGAGGATGGAACCTGAGAGACTAGAGATGGAGGGATAGGGACTGAGGAGTTTGCGATGGAGTCAGAGAGACCAGAGATGGATGGATTGGGACAGAGGAGATGACAATGGAGGATGGAGTCAGAGAGAGTAGAGATGGAGGGATAGGTCCTGGGGGATTGGCGATGGAGGATGGAACCTGAGAGACGAGAGATGGAGGGATAGGGACTGAGGGATTGGCGATGCAGGATGGAGTCAGAGAGACTAGAGATGGAGGGATAGGGACTGAGGGGTTGGCGATGGAGGATGGAGTCAGAGGGATTAGACATGGAGGGTTAGGCACTGAGGGATTGGTGATGCAGTCAAAGAGACCAGAGATGGAGGCAGATGGACTGAGGAGATAACAATGGTGGATGGAGCCAGAGAGACTAGAGATGGAGGGATAGGGACTGAGGGATTGGCGATGGAGGATGGAGTCAGACAGACTATATATTGAGTGATAGGGACTGAGGGATTGGTGATGGAGGATGGAGCCTGAGTGAATAGAGATGGAGTGATAGGGACTGAGGGATTGGTGATGGAGGATGGAGTCAGAGAGTAATGACATTGAGGGATAGGGACAGAGGGATTGGTGATACAGGATGGAGTCGGAGAGGCTAGGGATGGAGGGATAGGGACTGAGGGGTTGGCTATAGGGAATGGAGTCAGAGGGACTAGAGGTTGAGGTATACGGACTGAGGGCTTGGTGATGGAGGATGGTACCTGAGAGACTAGAGATGGAGGGATAGGGAGTGAGGAGTTTGTGATGGAGGATGGAGTCAGAGAGACTAGAAATGGAGGGATTGGGATGAGTGATTGGCGATGGAGGATGGAGTCAGAGAGACTAGAGATGGAGGGATAGGGAGTGAGGAGTTTGTGATGGAGGATGGAGTCAGAGAGACTAGAGATGGAGGGATAGGGACTGAGGAGTTTGCGATGGAGGATGGAGACATTGAGCCCAGAAATGGAGGGATAGGGACTGAGGGATTGGCGATGGAAAATGGAATCAGAGAGACTAGAGATGGAGGGATAGGGACTGAGGGGTTGGCAATGGAGGATGGAATCAGAGAGACTATAAATGGATAGGATAGGGACTGAGGGATTGTCAAAGGAGGATGTAGTCTGAGAGACTATAAATGGAGGGACAGGGACTGAGGGGTTTTTGATGGAGGATGGAGTCAGAGAGACAAGATATGGAGAGATAGGGACTGAGGGATTGGCGATGGAGGATGGAGTCAGAGGACTAGAGATGGAGGGATAGGGACTGAGGGATTGGCGATGGAGGATGGAGTCAGTGAGACTAGAGATGGAGGGATAGGGACTGAGGAGATGACAATGGAGGATGGAGACAGAGACTAGTGATGGAGGGTTAGGGACTGAGGGGTTGGCGATGGAGGTTGGAGTCAGAGAGACTAGAGATGGAGGGATTGAGACTGAGGGATTGGCGATGGAGGATGGAGTCTGAGAGACTAGAGATGGAGGGATAGGGACTGAGGGATTGGCGATGGAGGATGGAGTCAGAGAGACTGGAGATGGAGGGAAATGGACTGAGGGATTGGTGATGAAGGATGGAGTTGGTGAGACTAGAGATGGAGGGATAGGGACTGAGGGATTGGCAAAGGAGGATGGAGTCAGAGGGACTAGAGATGGAGGGATAAGGACTGGGGGATTGGCGATGGAGGATGGAGTCAGAGAGACCAAAGATGGAGGGATAGGGACTGAGGGATTGGCGATGGAGGATGGAGTCAGAGAGACCAGAGATGGAGGGATAGGCACTGAGGGATTGGCGATGGAGGATGGAGTCAGAGGGATTAGACATGGAGGGTTAGGCACTGAGGGATTGGTGATGCAGTCAAAGAGACCAGAGATGGAGGCATATGGACTGAGGAGATAACAATGGTGGATGGAGCCAGAGAGAGTAGAGATGGAGGGATAGGGACTGAGGGATTGCCAATGGAGGATGGAGTCAGAGAGACTAGAGATCGAGGGATAGGGACAGAGGGATTGGCGATGGAGGATGGAGTCAGAGAGACTAGAGGTGGATGGATAGGGACTGAGGGATTGGCGATGGAGGATGGAGTCAGAGAGTCTAGAGATGGAGGGATAGGGATGAGTGATTGGTGATGGAGGATGGAGTCAGAGAGTCTAGAGATGGAGGGATAGGGACTGAGGGATTAGCAATGGAGGTTAGAGTCAAAGAGAATTGACATTGAGGGATAGGGACAGAGGGATTGGTGATACAGGATGGAGTCGGAGAGACTAGAGATGGAGGGATAGGCACTGAGGGGTTGGTGATAGAGGATGGAGTCAGAGGGACTAGAGGTTGAGGGATACGGACTGAGGGATTGGTGATGGCGGATGGAACCTGAGAGACTAGAGATGGAGGGATATGGTGTGAGGAGTTTGCAATGGAGTCAGAGAGACTACAGATGGATGGATTGGGACAGAGGAGATGACAATGGAGAATGGAGACAGAGCCTAGAGATGGAGGGATAGGGACTGAGGGGTTGGTGATGGAGGATGGAGCCTGAGAGACTAGAGATGGAGGGATGGGGAGTGAGGATTTTGTGATGGAGTCAGAGAGACTAGAGATGGAGGGATAGGGACTGAGGGATTGGCGATGGAAAATGGAGTCAGAGAGACTAGAGATGGATAGGATAGGGACTGAGGGATTGTCAAAGGAGGATGTAGTCTGAGCGACTATAGATGGAGGGACAGGGACTGAAGGGATTTCGATTGAGGATGGAGTCTGAGAGACAAGAGATGGAGGGATAGGGACTGAGGAGATGACAACGGAGGATGGAGACAGAGAGACTAGAGATGGAGGGATAGAGACTGAGGGATTGGCGAGGCAGGATGGAGGCAGAGAGTCTAGAATTGGAGAGAAATGGAATGAGGGATTGGCGATGAAGGATGGAGTCGGAGAGACTAGAGATGGAGGGATAGGGACTGAGGGATTGGTGATGGAGGATGGAGTCAGAGAGACTAGAGATGGAGGGATAGGGACTGAGGGATTGGCGAGGCAGGATGGAGGCAGAGAGTCTAGAATTGGAGAGAAATGGAATGAGGGATTGGCGATGAAGGATGGAGTCGGAGAGACTAGAGATGGAGGGATAGGGACTGAGGGATTGGTGATGGAGCATGGAGCATGAGTTACTACACATGGAGAGATAGGAACTGAGGGATTGGCGATGCAGGATGGAGTCTGAGAGACTAGAGATGGAGGGATAGGGACTGAGGGGTTGGCGATGGAGGATGGAGTCAGAGGGATTAGACATGGAGGGTTAGGCACTGAGGGATTGGTGATGCAGTCAAAGAGACCAGAGATGGAGGCAGATGGACTGAGGAGATAACAATGGTGGATGGAGCCAGAGAGACTAGAGATGGAGGGATAGGGACTGAGGGATTGGCAATGGAGGATGGAGCCAGAGAGACTAGAGATGGAGGGTTAGGGACAGTGGAATTGCTGATGGAGGATGTAGTCAGAGAGACTAGAGATGGAGGAATAGGCAGTGAGGGGTTGGCGATGGAGGATGGAGACAGAGAGACTAGATATCGAGGGATAGGGACTGAGAGATTGGCGATGGAGGATGGAATCAAAGAGACTAGAGATGGAGGGATAGGGACTGAGGGATTGGCGATGGTGGAAGGAGTCATAGAGACTAGAGATGGAGGGATTTGGACTGAGGGCTTGAGGATGGAGGATGGATCCTGAAAGACGACAAATGGAGGGATAGGGACTGACGGATTGGCAATATAGGATGGAGCTTGAGAGACTAGATTTGGTGAGTTAGGGACTGAGGTTTTAGCGATGGAGGATGGAATCAGTGAGACCAGAGATGGAGGGATAGGGACTGAGAGATTGTCGATGGAGGATGGAGTCAGAGAGACTAGAGATGGAGGGATAGGGACTGAGGGATTGGCGATGGAGGATGGAGTCAGAGAGACTAGAGATGGAGGGATAGGGACTGAGGGATTGGCGATGGAGTCAGAGAGAGGAGAGATGGAGGGATAGGGACTGAGGGGTTGGTGATGGAGGATGGAGTCAGAGAGACCAGAGATGGAGGGATAGGGACTGAGGGATTGGCGATGGAGGATGGAGTCCGAGAGACTAGAGATGGAGGGATAGAGACTGAGGGATTGGCGAGGCAGGATGGAGGCAGAGAAACTAGAATTGGAGGGAAATGGACTGAGGGTTTGGCGATGAAGGATGGAGTCGGAGAGAGTAGAGATGGAGGGATAGGGACTGAGGGATTGGTGATGGAGGATGGAGTCAGAGAGACTAGAGATGTAGGGTTAGGGACAGTGGAATTGCCGATGGAGGATGTAGTTAGAGAGACTAGATATCGAGGGATAGGGACTGAGGGATTGGCGATGGAGAATGGAGTCAGAGAGAATTGACATTGAGGGATAGGGACAGAGGGATTGGTGATACAGGATGGAGTCGGAGAGACTAGAGATGGAGGGATAGGGACTGAGGGGTTGGCTATAGAGGATGGAGTCAGAGGGACTAGATGTTGAGGGATAGGGACTGAGGGATTGGTGATGGAGGATAGAACCCGAGAGACTAGAGATGGAGGGATAGGGACTGAGGGCTTGGTGATGGAGGATGGAACCTGAGAGACTAGAGATGGAGGGATAGGGACTGAGGAGTTTGCAATGGAGTCAGAGACACCAGAGATGGAGGGATTGGGACAGAGGAGATGACAATGGAGGATGGACTCAGAGAGAGTAGAGATGGAGGGATAGGGACTGAGGGGTTGGCGATGGAGGATGGAGTCAGAGAGACTAGAGATGGAGGGATAGGGACTGAGGGATTGGCGATGGAGGATGGAGTCAGAGAGACTAGAGATGGAGGGATAGGGACTGAGGGATTGGCGATGGAGGATGGAGTCAGAGAGACCAGAGATGGAGGGATAGGGACTGAGGGATTGGCGATGGAGGATGGAGTCAGAGAGACTAGAGATGGAGGGATAGGGACTGAGGGATTGGCGATAGAGAATGGAGCCTGAGAGTCTAGAGATGGAGGGTTAGGGAGAGAGGAGTTAGTGATGGAGGATGGAGTCAGAGAGACTAGAGATGGAGGAATAGGGATGAGGGATTGACAATGGAGGATGGAGTCAGTGAGACTAGTGATGGAGGGATAGGGACTGAGGGATTGGCGATGGAGGATGGAGGCAGTGAGACTAGAGTTGGAGGGATTGGGACTGAGGAGTTTGCGATGGAGGATGGAGTCAGAGAAACTAGAGATGGAGGGATAGGGACTGAGGGTTTGGCGATGGTGGATGGAGTCATAGAGACTAGAGATGGAGGGACAGGGACTGAGGGCTGGATGATGGAGGATGGATCCTGAGAGTCTACAAATGGAGGGATAGGGACTGACGGTTTGGTAATATAGGATGGAGCTTGGGAGACTAGATTTGGTGAGTTAGTGATGGAGGATGAAATCAAAGAGACTAAAGATGGAGGGATAGGGAATGAGGAGATGACAACGGAGCATGGAGACAGAGAGACTAGAGATGGAGGGATAGGGACTGAGGAGTTTGCGATGGAGTCAGAGACACCAGAGATGGAGGGATTGGGACAGAGGAGATGACAATGGAGGATGGACTCAGAGAGAGTAGAGATGGAGGGATAGGGACTGAGGGGTTGGCGATGGAGGATGGAGTCAGAGAGACTAGAGATGGAGGGATAGGGACTGAGGGATTGGCGATGGAGGATGGAGTCAGAGAGACTAGAGATGGAGGGATAGGGACTGAGGGATTGGCGATGGAGGATGGAGTCAGAGAGACCAGAGATGGAGGGATAGGGACTGAGGGATTGGCGATGGAGGATGGAGTCAGAGAGACTAGAGATGGAGGGATAGGGACTGAGGGATTGGCGATGGAGGATAGAGTCAGAGAGACTAGAGATGGAGGGATAGGGACTGAGGGATTGGCGATAGAGAATGGAGCCTGAGAGCCTAGAGATGGAGGGATAGGGAGAGAGGAGTTAGTGATGGAGGATGGAGTCAGAGAGACTAGAGATGGAGGAATAGGGATGAGGGCTTGACAATGGAGGATGGAGTCAGTGAGACTAGTGATGGAGGGATAGGGACTGAGGGATTGGCGATGGAGGATGGAGGCAGTGAGACTAGAGTTGGAGGGATTGGGACTGAGGAGTTTGCGATGGAGGATGGAGTCAGAGAAACTAGAGATGGAGGGATAGGGACTGAGGGTTTGGCGATGGTGGATGGAGTCATAGAGACTAGAGATGGAGGGACAGGGACTGAGGGCTGGATGATGGAGGATGGATCCTGAGAGTCTACAAATGGAGGGATAGGGACTGACGGTTTGGTAATATAGGATGGAGCTTGGGAGACTAGATTTGGTGAGTTAGTGATGGAGGATGAAATCAAAGAGACTAAAGATGGAGGGATAGGGAATGAGGAGATGACAACGGAGCATGGAGACAGAGAGAATAGAGATGGAGGGATAGGGACTGAGGAGTTTGCGATGGAGTCAGAGACACCAGAGATGGAGGGATTGGGACAGAGGAGATGACAATGGAGGATGGACTCAGAGAGAGTAGAGATGGAGGGATAGGGACTGAGGAGTTTGCGATGGAGGATGGAGTCAGAGAGACTAGAGATGGAGGGATTGGGACTGAGGGATTGGCGATGGAGGATGGAGTCAGAGAGACTAGAGATGGAGGGATAGGGACTGAGGGATTGGCGATGGAGGATGGAGTCCGAGAGACTAGAGATGGAGGGATAGAGACTGAGGGATTGGCGAGGCAGGATGGAGGCAGAGAAACTAGAATTGGAGGGAAATGGACTGAGGGTTTGGCGATGAAGGATGGAGTCGGAGAGAGTAGAGATGGAGGGATAGGGACTGAGGGATTGGTGATGGAGGATGGAGTCAGAGAGACTAGAGATGTAGGGTTAGGGACAGTGGAATTGCCGATGGAGGATGTAGTTAGAGAGACTAGATATCGAGGGATAGGGACTGAGGGATTGGCGATGGAGAATGGAGTCAGAGAGACTAGAGATGGAGGGATAGGGTCTGAGGGTTTACCGATGCAGGTTGGAGTTAGAGAGAATTGACATTGAGGGATAGGGACAGAGGGATTGGTGATACAGGATGGAGTCGGAGAGACTAGAGATGGAGGGATAGGGACTGAGGGGTTGGCTATAGAGGATGGAGTCAGAGGGACTAGATGTTGAGGGATAGGGACTGAGGGATTGGTGATGGAGGATAGAACCCGAGAGACTAGAGATGGAGGGATAGGGACTGAGGGCTTGGTGATGGAGGATGGAACCTGAGAGACTAGAGATGGAGGGATAGGGACTGAGGAGTTTGCGATGGAGTCAGAGACACCAGAGATGGAGGGATTGGGACAGAGGAGATGACAATGGAGGATGGACTCAGAGAGAGTAGAGATGGAGGGATAGGGACTGAGGGGTTGGCGATGGAGGATGGAGTCAGAGAGACTAGAGATGGAGGGATAGGGACTGAGGGATTGGCGATGGAGGATGGAGTCAGAGAGACTAGAGATGGAGGGATAGGGACTGAGGGATTGGCGATGGAGGATGGAGTCAGAGAGACTAGAGATGGAGGGATAGGGACTGAGGGCTTGGCGATAGAGAATGGAGCCTGAGAGTCTAGAGATGGAGGGATAGGGAGAGAGGAGTTAGTGATGGAGGATGGAGTCAGAGAGACTAGAGATGGAGGGATAGGGACTGAGGGCTGGATGATGGAGGATGGATCCTGAGAGTCTACAAATGGAGGGATAGGGACTGACGGTTTGGTAATATAGGATGGAGCTTGGGAGACTAGATTTGGTGAGTTAGTGATGGAGGATGAAATCAAAGAGACTAAAGATGGAGGGATAGGGAATGAGGAGATGACAACGGAGCATGGAGACAGAGAGAATAGAGATGGAGGGATAGGGACTGAGGAGTTTGCGATGGAGTCAGAGACACCAGAGATGGAGGGATTGGGACAGAGGAGATGACAACGGAGCATGGAGACAGAGAGACTAGAGATGGAGGGATAGGGACTGAGGTTTTAGCGATGGAGGATGGAGTCAGAGAGACTAGAGATGGAGGGATAGGGACTGAGGGGTTGGCGATGGAGGATGGAACCTGAGAGACTGCAAATGGAGGGATAGGGACAGAAGGGTGGGCAATGGAGTATGGAGCCTGAGTTACTACAAATGGAGAGATAGGAACTGAGGGATTGGCGATGCAGAATGGAGTCTGAAAGACTAAAGATGGATTGATAGGGACTGAGGGATTGGCGATGGAGTCAAAGGGACCAGAGATGGAGGCATGTGCACTGAGGAGATAACAATGGTGGTTGGAGCTGCAGAGACCAGAAATGGAGGGATAGGGACTGAGGGTTTGGTGATGGAGAATGTAGTCAGAGAGAATAGAGATGGAGGAATAGGAACTGAGGGATTGGTGATGGAGGATGGAGTCAAAGAGACTAGAGGTTGAGGGATAGGGACAGAGGGATTGGAGATAGCGTATGGAACCTGAGAGATTAGCGATGATGGGATATGGGATGAGTTGTTTGCAATGGAAGATGGAGTCAGAGAGACGAGAGATGGAGGGATGGGGACTGAGGGATTTGCAATGGAGGATGGAATCAGAGAGACTAGAGATGGAGGGATAGGGACTGAGGGGTTTGCAATGGAGGATGGAATCAGAGAGACTAGAGATGGAGGGATAGGGACTGAGGGGTTGGCGATGGAGAATGGAACCTGAGAGACTGCAAATGGAGGGATAGAGACTGTGGGGTTGGCAATGGAGGATAGAGACAGAGTGACTACAAATGGAGGGATAGGGACTGAGGGATTGGTGATGGAGAATGGAGTCAGAGAGAAGAGATGGAGGTGTAGGGCCTGAGGGATTGGCGATTGAGGATGGAATCTGAGAGACTAGAGATGGAGGGATAGGGACTGAGGGATTGATGATGGAGGATGAACCTGACAGACTAGAGATCGAGGGATAGAGTCTGAGGTGTTGGCAATGGTGGATGGAGTCAGAGTGACTAGAGATGGAGGGATAGAGACTGAGGGATTGGCAATGCAGGATGGAGTGTGTGGGAGTAGAGATGGAGTGCTAGGGACTGAGGGATTTGTGATGGAGGATGGAACCTGAGAGACTAGAGATAGAGGGATAGGGACTGAGGGCTTGGTGATGGAGGATGGATTCAGAGAGTATAGAGATGGAGGGATAGGGACTGAGGGATTGGCGATGGAGGATGGATTCAGAGAGACCAGAGATTGAGGGATAGGTACTGAGGGGTTGGCGAAATAGGATGGAGTCTGAGGGACTAGAGATGGAAGGACATGGACTGATGGTTGGCGATGGAGGATGTAGTCAGAGAGACCAGATATGGAGGGAGAGGTTCTGGGGGATTGGCGATGGAGGTTGTAGACAGAGAGACTAGAGATGGAGGGATAGGGACTGAGGGATTGGCGATGGAGGATGGAGACAGAGAGACCAGAGATGGAGTGATAGGGACTGAGGAGATGACAATGGAGGATGGAGTCAGAGAGACTACATATGGAGGGATAGGAACTGAGGGATTGACGATGGAGGATGGAGGCAGAGAGACTAGAGATGGAGGGATAGCGACTGAGGAGTTTGCGATGGAGGATGGAGTCAGAGAGACCAGAGATGGAGGGATAGGGACTGAGGAGATGACAATGGAGGATGGAGTCAGAGAGACCAGAGATGGAGGGATAGGGACTGAGGGATTGGTGATGGAGGATGGAGTCAGAGAGACTAGAGATGGAGGGATAGGGACTGAGGGATTGGTGATGGAGGATGGAGTCAGAGAGACTAGAGATGGAGGGATAGGGACTGAGGGATTGGTGATGGAGGATGGAGTCAGAGAGGCTAGAGATGGAGGGATAGGGACTGAGGGATTGGTGATGGAGGATGGAGTCAGAGAGACTAGTGATAGAGGGATAGGGACTGAAGGGTTGGCGAAGGAGGATGGAGTCAGTGAGACCAGAGATTGAGGGGTAGGGACTGAGAAGATGACACTGGAGGATGGAGTCAGAGAGACTAGAGATGGAGAGATAGGGACTGAATGGTTTGCGATGGAGGATGGAGCCTGAGCGACTCGAGATTGAGGGATGGAGACTGAGGGTTTTGCGATGGAGGATGGTGTCTGAGCGACTAGAGATGAAGGGAGAGGGACGAAGAACTGGCAAAGGCGGATGGAATCAGTGAGACTAGAGATGGAGGGATAGGGACTGAGGAATTGGCGATGGATGATAGAGTCAGAGAGACTAGAGATGGAGGGATAGGGACTGAGGAATTGGCGATGGAGGATAGAGTCAGAGAGACTAGAGATGGAGGGATAGGGACTGAGGGATTGGCGATGGAGAATGGAATCAGTGAGACAAGAGTTGGAGGGATAGGGACTGAGGGATTGGCGATGGAGGATGGAGTCAGAGAGACTAGAGATGGAGGGATAGGGACTGAGGGATTGGCGATGGAGGATGGAGTCAGAGAGAACAGAGATAGAGGGATAGGGACTGAGGAGATGACAATGTAGGATTGAACCAGAGAGACTAGAGATGGAAAGATAGGGACTGAGGGAGTGGCGATGGAGGAAAGAGTCAGACAGACTAGTGATGGAGGGATAGGGACTGAGGGATTGGCAATGGAGGATGGAATCAGTGAGACTAGAGATGGAGGGATAGGGACTGAGGAGTTTGCGATGGAGGATGGAATCAGTTAGACTCGAGTTGGAGGGAAAGGGACTGAGGGGTTGGCGATGGAGGATGGAACCTGAGAGACTAGAGATGGAGGGATAGGGACTGAGGGATTTGCAATGGAGGATGGAGTCAGAGAGACTAGAGATGGAGGGACAGGGACTGAGGGTTGACAATGGAGGATTGAATCAGAAAGAAGAGATAGATGGATAGGGACTGAGGGATTGGCGATGCAGGATGGAATCAGAGAGACTAGAGATGGAGGGATTGGGACAAAGTGGTGGTGATGGAGGATGCAGCTTGAGTGACTACAAATGGAGGGATAGGGACGAGGGATTGGTGATGGAGGATGGAGTCAGAGAGAGTAGAGATGGAGGGATAGGGACTGAGGAGTTTGCGATGTAGGATAGAATCAGTGCGACTAGAGATGGAGGGAAAGGGATTGAGGGATTGGTGATGGAGGATGGAGTCAGAGAGACTAGAGATGGTGGGATAGGGTCTGGGGGATTGGCGATGGAGGATGGAACCTGAGAGTCTAGACATGGAGGGATAGGGACTGAGTGATTGACGATGGAATCAGAGAGACGAGAGATAGAGGTACAGTGACTGAGGCGATGACAATGGAGGATGGATCTGGAGAGACTAGTCATGGAGGGATAGGGATTGAGGGATTGGCGATGGAGGTTGGAGTCAGAGAGACTAGAGATGGAGGGACAAGGACTGAGGGGTTGGTGATAGAGGATGGAATCAGAGAGACTAGAGATGGAGGGATAGGGACTGAGGGATTCACGATGGAGGATGGAGTCAGAGAGAGTAGAGATGGAGGGATAGGGACTGAGGATTTTGCGATGGAGCATGGAATCAGAGAGACTAGAGATGGAGGGATAGGGACGGAGGGATTGCTGATGGAGTCAGAGAGACGAGATATAGAGGGACAGTGACTGAGGTGATGACAATGGAGGATGGATCCAGAGAGACTAGAGATAGAGGGATAGGGACAGAGGGGTTGGAGATGGAGGATGGAGTCAGAGGGATTAGAGATGGAGGGATAGGGACTGAGGGATTGGCGATGAAGGATGGAGAGACAAGAGATGGAGGGACAGGGACTGAGGGATTGGTGATGGAGGATGGAATCAGTGAGACTAGAATTGGAGGAAAAGGGACTGAGGGATAGGCGATGAAGGATTGAGTCAGTGAGACCAGAGATGGAAGGAAAGGGACTGAGGAGTTTGCGATGGAGGATGGAGTCAGAGAGACTAGAAATGGAGGGATAGGGTCTGAGGGATTGGCGATGGAGTCAGAGAGACTAGAGATGGAGGGATAGGGACTGAGGGGTTGGCGATGGAGGATGGAGTCTGAGAGACTAGAGATGGAGGGATAGGGGCTGACAGGTTGGTGATGGAGTTTGGAACATGAGAGATTAGAGATGGAGGGACAAGGACTGAGGGACTGGGGATGTAGGATGTAGACAGAGAGAGTAGAGATGGAGGGATAGGGACTGAGGGATTGGCGATGGAGGATTGAGTCAGTGAGACTAGAGATGGAGGGAAAGGGACTGAGGAGTTTGCGATGGAGGATGGAGTCAGAGAGACTAGAAATGGAGGGATAGGGTCTGAGGGATTGGCGATGGAGTCAGAGAGACTAGAGATGGAGGGATAGGGGCTGACAGGTTGGTGATGGAGTTTGGAACATGAGAGATTAGAGATGGAGGGACAAAGACTGAGGGACTGGGGATGTAGGATGTAGACAGAGAGAATAGAGATGGAGGGATAGGGACTGAGGGATTGGCGATGGAGGATGGAGTCGGAGCGTCCAGAGATGGAGGGATAGGGACTGAGGGATTGGCGATGGAGGATGGAGTCAGAGCGACCAGAGATGGAGGGATAGGGACTGAGGGGTTGGTGATAGAGGATGTAATCAGAGGGATTAGAGATGGAGGGATAGGGACAGAGGGGTTGGAGATGGAGGATGGAGTCAGAGGGATTAGAGATGGAGGAATAGGGACAGAGGGGTTGGAGATGGAGGATGGAGTCAGAGGGATTAGAGATGGAGGGATAGGGACTCAGGGGTTGGCGATGAAGGATGGAGTCAGAGAGACAAGAGATGGAGGGATAGGGACTGAGGGATTGGTGATGGAGGATGGAGTCAGAGAGACTAGAGATCGAGGGACAGGGATTGAGGGTTGGCGATGGAGGAAGGAGTCAGCGAGACTAGAGATGGAGGGATAGGGACTGAGGGATTGGCGAAGGAGAATGGAGTCAGAGGGACTAGTGATGGAGGGATAGGGACTGGGGGTTGGCGATGGAGGCTGGAGGCTGAGAGATTAGGATGGAGGGACAGGGACTGAGGGGTTGGCGATGGAGGATGGAGTCAGACAGACCAGAGATGGAGGGATAGGGACTGAGGGGTTGGTGATGGAGGATGGAGTCAGAGAGACAAGAGATGGAGTGATAGGGACTGAGGGATTGGCGAAGGAGAATGGAGTCAGAGGGACTAGTGATGGAGGGATAGGGACTGAGGGGTTGGTGATGGAGGATGGAGTCAGAGGGATTAGAGATGGAGGGATAGGGAATGAAGGATTGGTGATGGAGGATGGAGTCTGAGAGACTTTCGATGGAGGGATAGGAATAACGGGGTTGGCGATGGATGATGTTCTGCTCCCCCAACCCGTACCCAGGACTCAGGAATACGCTCAAATCTGAGCAGTCAATAGACTGGCTCCCAACTGAGAGTGACGAAGATCCCAACACAGCAAGAAAACACCATTGTGGGGGTTTGGGTCCATTGGGATTGTGTACAGTGGGAGTGAACGGGAATGGGTTTGGGTCCATTGGGATTGTGTACAGTGGGAGTGAACGGGAAGGGGTTTGGGTCCGTTGGGATTGTGTACAGTGGGAGTGAACGGGAAGGGGTTTGGGTCCATTGGGATTGTGTACAGTGGGAGTGAACGGGAAGGGGTTTGGGTCCGTTGGGATTGTGTACAGTGGGAGTGAACGGGAAGGGGTTTGGGTCCATTGGGATTGTGTACAGTGGGAGTGAACGGAAAGGGGTTTGGGTCCGTTGGGATTGTGTACAGTGGGAGTGAACGGGAAGGGGTTTGGGTCCATTGGGATTGTGAACAGTGGGAGTGAACGGGAAGAGATTTGGGTCCATTGGGATTGCGTACAGTGGGAGTGAATGGGAAGGGGTTTGGGTCCATTGGGATTGTGTACAGTCAGAGTGAACGGTAGGGGTTTGGGTCCATTGGGATTGTGTACAGTGGGAGTGAACGGAAAGGGGTTTGGGTCCGATGTAATTGTGTACAGTGGGAGTGAACGGGAAGGGGTTTGGGTCCGATGTAATTGTGTACAGTGGGAGTGAACGGGAAGGGGTTTGGGTCCGATGTAATTGTGTACAGTGGGAGTGAATGGGAAGGGGTTTGGGTCCATTGGGATTGTGTACAGTCAGAGTGAACGGTAGGGGTTTGGGTCCATTGGGATTGTGTACAGTGGGAGTGAACGGGAAGAGATTTGGGTCCATTGGGATTGTGTACAGTGGGAGTGAACGGGAAGGGGTTTGGGTCCATTGGGATTGTGTCCAGTGGGAGTGAATGGGAAGGGGTTTGGGTCCATTGGGATTGTGTACAGTGGGAGTGAATGGGAAGGGGTTTGGGTCCATTGGGATTGTGTACAGTCAGAGTGAACGGTAGGGGTTTGGGTCCATTGGGATTGTGTACAGTGGGAGTGGAGGGGAAGGGTTTTGGATCCATTGGGATTGTGTCCGGTGGGAGTGAATGGGAAGGGGTTTGGGTCCATTGGGATTGTGCACAGTGGGAGTGACGGGGAAGGGGTTTGGGTCCATTGGAATTGTGTACAGTGGGAGTGAAGGGGAAGGGGTTTGGATCCATTGGGATTGTGTACAGTGGGAGTGAAGGGGAAGGGGTTTGGGTCCATTGGGATTGTGTACAGTGGGAGTGAACGGGAAGGGGTTTGGGTCCATTGGGATTGTGTACAATGGGAGTGAACGGGAAGGGGTTCGGGGCCATTGGGATTGTGTACAGTGGGAGTGAACGGGAAGGGGTTTGGGTCCATTGGGATTGTGTACAGTGGGAGTGAACAGGAAGGGGTTTGGGTCCATTGGGATTGTGTACAGTGTGAGTGAACGGGAAGGGGTTTGGGTCCATTGGGATTGTGTACAGTGGGAGTGAACAGGAAGGGGTTTGGGGCCATTGGGATTGTGTACAGTGGGAGTGAACGAGAAAGGGTTTGGGTCCATTGGGATTGTGTACAGTGGGAGTGAAGGGGAAGGGGTTTGGGTCCATTGAAGATTCTGCGGAACGGGGATTCATGCTGTCGTTCTTACGCTGTCCTGTGACCTTCGCTCGGGGAAGGAAGCTCGGCCAGTGGATGGAGCACGGGGAGCTAAAACCAACCACCTCCTCTATCTCCCGCGCAGCCCCCTGCAGCCAAGCAGCCCTCGGGTACGCGGTCCTGGTCCCGAGCGGATGATGAGCCATTGACTCAGTTGACCCGCGGGCCGTGTGCCCAGTATTGCGTGTCCCTTTCGCGGTTTATGACGGATTACCGCCAGGCAACACTGGGGATCCCCAACCCCCCTCTGAGGTGCCACTCTCATCTGCCTGTCCCTCGGATCCCCCACCTTTTTGCACCCTCCCCCTTCACGGCGATTGAACACCCTCCCGATGAACACCACCACCCTGTGGCCCACTCACGCTCACCCTGCCCCCCCTGCTTCTCAGTGCCTGGGAATGGCGCAATATTGCCAGTGCGAATCCCTCGAGTAAATACTCCCTGGGCATTTTAGACAGGAATTCTCCCCCCTCCGCCCCCCCCCCACCTTCCCCCACCTCTCACTACCACCCCTCCTTCACTCCATGAACACTGAGCATTTTCGACGAAGTCCCGTCTCCTGGTTGTCACGTTTCGAGCAGTGTAATTTTTCATCCATCAGAGAACGTTGACATTTTTTTTCCAATGAGAATATTAAAAATGAATCATGATTTTTACAAACTTGTGCCTCCCTTGTCTCTTTCCTGTTCTGCTACTCTTCCCCACCCCCTCCCCTCACCCTCAGTCAATCACCTCCTGCCTTTAATTGGGAGCAGGAGGCCACACTACCCGATGAGTACCTGATCTGCCCTTCATCCAGCTTGTGGCTGATCTTCTCCCTCAACTCCACCTTAATCCAGCCTGTGGCTGATCATCCACCTCAACTCCACCTTAATCCAGCCTGTGGCTGATCTTCTCCCTCAACTCCACCTTAATCCAGCCTGTGGCTGATCTTCTCCCTCAACTCCACCTTAATCCAGCCTGTGGCTGATCTTCTCCCTCAACTCCACCTTAATCCAGCCTGTGGCTGATCACCCACCTCAACTCCACCTTAATCCAGCCTGTGGCTGATCTTCTCCCTCAACTCCACCTTAATCCAGCCTGTGGCTGATCACCCACCTCAACTCCACCTTAATCCAGCCTGTGGCTGATCATCCACCTCAACTCCACCTTCATCCAGCCTGTGGCTGATCATCCACCTCAACTCCACCTTAATCCAGCCTGTGGCTGATCATCCACCTCAACTCCACCTTAATCCAGCCTGTGGCTGATCACCCACCTCAACTCCACCTTAATCCAGCCTGTGGCTGATCATCCACCTCAACTCCACCTTCATCCAGCCTGTGGCTGATCATCCACCTCAACTCCACCTTAATCCAGCCTGTGGCTGATCTTCTCCCTCAACTCCACCTTCCCGCACTCTCCCCACATCCCTCGATCTCCTCAGTGTCCAAAAACCTCTCGATCTCCCGGTCTTGAACCTACTCGATGACGGAGCACCCACCGCTCTCTGGGGTGGAGAATTCCAAAGATTCACAACCCTCCCGAGTGAAGACATTTCTCCTTCATCTCAGCCCAGAATGGCCGACCCCTTCTCCTGAGACTGGGACCCCCCCCCCCCGTGTTCTAGACTCTCCAGCCCGGGGAGGGGGGAGAGAGAGGGAGGGGGAAACAGCCTCTCAGCATCGACCCTGTCAAAGCCCTTCAGAGTTTTCTACGTGTCAGTGAGACAACCTCTCGTTCTCCGAAACTCCAGGGAATAGAGACCCATTTGACTCAATCTCTCCTCCTGGGACAATCCCTCTCATTCCAGGGACCAGTCTAGTGAACCTTCGTTACCCTCCCTCTAGGGCAGGGATGTTCCTTCCTCAGGTAAGGAGACCCAAACCGGACCCACAGCTCCGGGTGCGGTCTCACCAACGCCCTGTATCGTTGTAGGAAGACTCCTTCACTCTGAAACTCCAATCCCTTTGTGATAAAGACTCACAGACCATTTCCCTCCCTCATCACTGGCTGAATGATGCAATCTTCATGAAACAGGTGGCCATTCAGCCCATCGTCTATGCTTGCTGGATCTGTACCCTCACCGGCAGTGATTCGAGCACACAGACACCACCTGATACAATCTCTCGCCTTTTAAAAAATATTCTGCTCCTCCAGTCTGCTTACCCACGTCTGCGCACCCCCCCCCGTGCCCCACTGTCTGCCTCTGACTTAAAGATGCATCCATGCCCTCACTCATAGCGCTGTGTGATACCCCCTCCCCCCCCCACCACACACAAACATCCCCATGTAAACAGTCACGGCGTAATGAGCGCCTCCAGCCAGCGGCGGCGCTGGAGAGGCATCACCTCAGCCAGGGGGCTGGCCTCACCTGCACGCGATGCCGGGATGGTCCTGAGGCTTACCATCGCAACCCGTGACCCATCGGGACAGGCGGGAGTCCATTCTGCCCCATCCTGTTCCTCCAATCGACGAGCCTGCGGCTGATCTGTGACCTAACTCCGTTGACCCGGTGGGGTGGGGGGGGGTTCACAGTTGAAAGGTAAGGGGGGGGGGTCTCATTTCAGACAGAGACGAGGAGAATTTTTGATGTCTCAGAGGGAACTCTCTCCCTGAAAAGATGCTGGAAATCCAAAACAAAAACAGAAACAGAAAGAGCTGGAAAAACTCAGCAGGTCTGGCAGCATCGGCGGAGAGGGACACAGTTAACGTTTCGAGTCCGTATGACCCTTCAACAGAGCTAAGGAAAAATAGGAAAGGGGTGAAATATAACCTGGTTGAAGGGGGGGGGAGTGGGACAGGTAGAGCTGGATAGAGGGCTAGTGATCGGTGGAGAGAACCAAAAGATGTCACAGACAAAAGGACAAAGAGGTGTTGACGGTGGTGATATTATCTAAAGGAATTAAGGGTGGAAAGCAGGACAAGCAAGGTACAGATAGCCCTAGTGGGGTGGGGTGAAGGTGCAGATAGCCCTAGTGGGGGTGGGGGTGAAGGTACAGATAGCCCTAGTGGGGGGTGGGGTGGGGTGAAGGTACAGATAGCCCTAGTGGGGGTGGGGTGAAGGTACAGATAGCCCTAGTGGGGGTGGGGTGGGGTGAAGGTACAGATAGCCCTAGTGGGGGTGGGGTGGGGTGAAGGTACAGATAGCCCTAGTGGGGGTGGGGGTGAAGGTACAGATAGTCCTAGTGGGGGTGGGGGTGAAGGTACAGATAGTCCTAGTGGGGGGGGGGGGAAGGTACAGATAGCCCTAGTGGGGGTGGGGTGGGGTGAAGGTACAGATAGACCTAGTGGGGGTGGGGTGAAGGTACAGATAGTCCTAGTGGGGGTGGGGGTGGGGTGAAGGTACAGATAGCCCTAGTGGGGGTGGGGTGAAGGTACAGATAGCCCTAGTGGGGGTGGGGGGAAGGTACAGATAGCCCTAGTGGGGGTGGGGTGGGGTGAAGGTACAGATAGCCCTAGTGGGGGTGGGGTGGGGTGAAGGTACAGATAGCCCTAGTGGGGGTGGGGTGAAGGTACAGATAGTCCTAGTGGGGGTGGGGTGAAGGTACAGATAGCCCTAGTGGGGGTGGGGTGAAGGTACAGATAGCCCTAGTGGGGGTGGGGTGGGGGTGAAGGTACAGATAGCCCTAGTGGGGGTGGGGTGGGGGTGAAGGTACAGATAGTCCTAGTGGGGGTGGGGTGAAGGTACAGATAGCCCTAGTGGGGGTGGGGTGAAGGTACAGATAGCCCTAGTGGGGGTGGGGGTGAAGGTACAGATAGCCCTAGTGGGGGTGGGGTGAAGGTACAGATAGCCCTAGTGGGGGTGGGGTGAAGGTACAGATAGCCCTAGTGGGGGTGGGGTGAAGGTACAGATAGCCCTAGTGGGGGTGGGGTGAAGGTACAGATAGCCCTAGTGGGGGTGGGGTGAAGGTACAGATAGCCCTAGTGGGGGTGGGGGTGGGGTGAAGGTACAGATAGTCCTAGTGGGGGTGGGGTGGGGGTGAAGGTACAGATAGCACTAGTGGGGGTGGGGTGAAGGTACAGATAGCCCTAGTGGGGGTGGGGTGGGGGTGAAGGTACAGATAGCCCTAGTGGGAGTGGGGTGGGGGTGAAGGTACAGATCGTACTACTGGGGGTGGGGTGAAGGTACAGATAGCCCTAGTGGGGGTGGGGGGAAGATACAGATAGCCCTAGTGGGGGTGGGGTGGGGTGAAGGCACAGATAGCCCTAGTGGGGGTGGGGTGAAGGTACAGATAGCCCTAGTGGGGGTGGGGTGAAGGTACAGATAGCCCTAGTGGGGGTGGGGTGGGGTGAAGGTACAGATAGCCCTAGTGGGGGTGGGGTGAAGGTACAGATAGCCCTAGTGGGGGTGGGGTGAAGGTACAGATAGCCCTAGTGGGAGTGGGGTGTGGTGAAGGTACAGATAGCCCTAGTGGGGGTGGGGTGAAGGTACAGATAGCCCTAGTGGGGGTGGGGTGGGGGGAAGGTACAGATAGCCCTAGTGGGGGTGGGGTGAAGGTACAGATAGCCCTAGTGGGGGTGGGGTGAAGGTACAGAGAGCCCTAGTGGGGGTGGGGTGGGGTGAAGGTACAGATAGCCCTAGTGGGGGTGGGGTGAAGGTACAGATAGCCCTAGTGGGGGTGGGGTGAAGGTACAGATAGCCCTAGTGGGGGTGGGGTGAAGGTACAGATAGCCCTAGTGGGGGTGGGATGAAGGTACAGATAGCCCTAGTGGGGGTGGGGTGAAGGTACAGATAGCCCTAGTGGGGCTGGGGTGGGGTGAAGGTACAGATAGCCCTAGTGGGGGTGGGGTGAAGGTACAGATAGTCCTAGTGGGGGTGGGGGTGAAGGTACAGATAGCCCAAGTGGGGGTGGGGTGGGGGTGAAGGTACAGACAGCCCTAGTGGGGGTGGGGTGGGGTGAAGGTACAGATAGACCTAGTGGGGGTGGGGTGAAGGTACAGATAGCCCTAGTGGGGGTGGGGTGGGGTGAAGGTACAGATAGGCCTAGTGGGGGTGGGGGTGAAGGTACAGATAGCCCTAGTGGGGTGGGGTGGGGTGAAGGTACAGATAGCCCTAGTGGGGGTGGGGGTGAAGGTACAGATAGCCCTAGTGGGGTGGGGTGGGGTGAAGGTACAGATAGCCCTAGTGGGGGTGGGGGTGGGGTGAAGGTACAGATAGCCCTAGTGGGGTGGGGTGAAGGTACAGATAGCCCTAGTGGGGGTGGGGTGAAGGTACAGATAGCCCTAGTGGGGGTGGGGTGAAGGTACAGATAGCCCTAGTGGGGGTGGGGTGGGGTGAAGGTACAGATAGCCCTAGTGGGGGTGGGGTGGGGGTGAAGGTACAGATAGCCCTAGTGGGGGTGGGGTGGGGGTGAAGGTACAGATAGCCCTAGTGGGGGTGGGGTGAAGGTACAGATAGCCCTAGTGGGGGTGGGGTGAAGGTACAGATAGCCCTAGTGGGGGTGGGGTGGGGTGAAGGTACAGATAGCCCTAGTGGGGGTGGGGTGGGGTGAAGGTACAGATAGCCCTAGTGGGGGGTGGGGTGGGGTGAAGGTACAGATAGCCCTAGTGGGGGTGGGGGTGAAGGTACAGATAGCCCTAGTGGGGGGTGGGGGTGAAGGTACAAATAGCCCTAGTGGGGGTGGGGTGAAGGTACAGATAGCCCTAGTGGGGGTGGGGTGAAGGTACAGATAGCCCTAGTGGGGGTGGGGTGGGGTGAAGGTACAGATAGCCCTAGTGGGGGGTGGGGGGGGGGTGAAGGTACAGATAGCCCTAGTGGGGGTGGGGTGAAGGTACAGATAGCCCTAGTGGGGGTGGGGTGGGGGTGAAGGTACAGATAGCCCTAGTGGGGGTGGGGTGAAGGTACAGATAGTCCTAGTGGGGGTGGGGTGGGGTGAAGGTACAGATAGCCCTAGTGGGGGTGGGGGTGGGGTGAAGGTACAGATAGCCCGAGTGGGGGTGGGGTGGGGTGGAGGTACAGATAGCCCTAGTGGGGGTGGGGATGGGGTGAAGGTACAGATAGCCCTAGTGGGGGTGGGGTGGGGTGAAGGTACAGATAGCCCTAGTGGGGGTGGGGTGGGGTGAAGGTACAGATAGCCCTAGTGGGGGTGGGGTGAAGGTACAGATAGCCCTAGTTGGGGTGGGGGTGGGGTGAAGGTACAGATAGCCCTAGTGGGGGTGGGGTGGGGTGAAGGTACAGATAGCCCTAGTGGGGGTGGGGTGAAGGTACAGATAGCCCTAGTGGGGGTGGGGTGGGGTGAAGGTACAGATAGCCCTAGATGGGGGTGGGGTGAAGGTACAGATAGTCCTAGTGGGGGTGGGGTGAAGGTACAGATAGTCCTAGTGGGGGTGGGGTGGGGTGAAGGTACAGATAGCCCTAGTGGGGGTGGGGTGAAGGTACAGATAGCCCTAGTGGGGGTGGGGTGAAGGTACAGATAGCCCTAGTGGGGGTGGGGTGGGGTGAAGGTACAGAAGGTCCTAGTGGGGGTGGGGTGAAGGTACAGATAGCCCTAGTGGGGGGTCGGGTGGGGTGAAGGTACAGATAGCCCTAGTGAGGGTGGGGTGGGGTGAAGGTACAGATAGTCCTAGTGGGGGTGGGGTGAAGGTACAGATAGCCCTAGTGGGGGTGGGGTGGGGTGAAGGTACAGATAGTCCTAGTGGGGGTGGGGGGAAGGTACAGATAGTCCTAGTGGGGGTGGGGTGAAGGTACAGATAGCCCTAGTGGGGCTGGGATGGGGTGAAGGTACAGATAGCCCTAGTGGGGGTGGGGTGAAGGTACAGATAGCCCTAGTGGGGGTGGGGTGGGTGTGAAGGTACAGATAGCCCTAGTGGGGGTGGGGTGGGGTGAAGGTACAGATAGTCCTAGTGGGGGTGGGGTGAAGGTACAGATAGTCCTAGTGGGGGTGGGGTGAAGGTACAGATAGCCCTAGTGGGGGTGGGGTGGGGTGAAGGTACAGATAGTCCTAGTGGGGGTGGGGTGAAGGTACAGATAGCCCTAGTGGGGGTGGGGTGAAGGTACAGATAGCCCTAGTGGGGGTGGGGGTGGGGGTGAATGTACAGATAGCCCTAGTCGGGGTGGGGGTGAAGGTACAGATAGCCCTAGTGGGGGTGGGGTGAAGGTACAGATAGCCCTAGTGGGGGTGGGGTGAAGGTACAGATAGTACTAGTGGGGGTGGGGTGGGGTGAAGGTACAGATAGCCCTAGTGGGGGTGGGGTGGGTGTGAAGGTACAGATAGCCCTAGTGGGGGTGGGGTGGGGTGAAGGTACAGATAGCCCTAGTGGGGGTGGGTGTGGGGTGAAGGTACAGATAGCCCTAGTGTTGGTGGGGGTGGGGTGGGGTGAAGGTACAGATAGCCCTAGTGGGGGTGGGGTGAAGGTACAGATAGCCCTAGTGGGGGTCGGGTGAAGGTACAGATAGCCCTAGTGGGGGTGGGGTGAAGGTACAGATAGCCCTAGTGGGGGTGGGGTGAAGGTACAGATAGTCCTAGTGGGGGTGGGGTGGGGTGAAGGTACAGATAGCCCTAGTGGGGGTGGGGTGGGGGTGAAGGTACAGATAGTCCTAGTGGGGGGGGGGTGGGGTGAAGGTACAGATAGTCCTAGTGGGGTTGGGGTGGGGGGTGAATGTACAGATAGCCCTAGTGGGGGTGGGGTGAAGGTACAGATAGTCCTAGTGGGGGTGGGGTGGGGTGAAGGTACAGATAGCCCTAGTGGGAGTGGGGTGGGGGTGAAGGTACAGATAGTCCTAGTGGGGGGGGGGGTGGGGTGAAGGTACAGATAGCCCTAGTGGGGGTGGGGGTGAAGGTACAGAAAGCCCTAGTGGGGGTGGGGTGAAGGTACAGAAAGCCCTAGTGGGGGTGGGGGTGAAGGTACAGATAGCCCTAGTGGGGGTGGGGTGGGGTGAAGGTACAGATAGCCCAAGTGGGGATGGGGGTGAAGGTACAGATAGCCCAAGTGGGGGTGGGGGTGAAGGTACAGATAGCCCTAGTGGGGGTGGGGTGAAGGTACAGAAAGCCCTAGTGGGGGTGGGGTGAAGGTACAGATAGCCCTAGTGGGGGTGGGGTGGGGGTGAATGTACAGATAGCCCTAGTCGGGGGTGGGGGTGAAGGTACAGATAGCCCTAGTGGGGGTGGGGGTGAAGGTACAGATAGCCCTAGTGGGGGTGGGGTGAAGGTACAGATAGTCCTAGTGGGGGTGGGGTGGGGTGAAGGTACAGATAGCCCTAGTGGGGGTGGGGTGGGTGTGAAGGTACAGATAGCCCTAGTGGGGGTGGGGGTGGGGTGAAGGTACAGATAGCCCTAGTGGGGGTGGGTGTGGGGTGAAGGTACAGATAGCCCTAGTGTGGGTGGGGTGGGGTGGGGTGAAGG
>JANJGN010002322.1:0-76377 GCA_026770705.1 Isurus oxyrinchus
CATTGTCGGAGGGTCAGTGCTGAGGGAGACTGCACTGTCAGAGGGTCTGTACTGAGGGAGTGCCGCACTGTCGGAGGGTCAGTACTGAGGGAGAGCCGCACTGTCGGAGGGTCAGTACTGAGGGAGAGCCACACTGTCGGAGGGTCAGTACTGAGGTAGTGCCGCACTGTGGGAGGGTCAGTGCTGAGGGAGAGCCGCACTGTTGGAGGGTCAGTGCTGAGGGAGAGCCGCACTGTCGGAGGTTCTGTGCTGAGGGAGTACCGTACTGTCAGAGGGTCAGTACTGAGGGAGAGCCACACTGTCGGAGGGTCAGTGCTGAGGGAGCGCCGCACTGTGGGAGGGTCAGTAGTGAGGGAGAGCCGCACTGTCGGAGGGTCAGTCCTGAGGGAGAGCCGCACTGTCAGAGGGTCAGTGCTGAGGGAGTGCCGCTCCGTCGGAGGTTCAGTACTGAGGGAGCGCCGCGCTGTTGGAGGGTCAGTACTGAGGGAGCGCCGCACTGTGGGAGGGTCAGTAGTGAGGGAGAGCCGCACTGTCGGAGGGTCAGTCCTGAGGGAGAGCCGCACTGTCAGAGGGTCAGTGCTGAGGGAGAGCCGCTCCGTCGGAGGTTCAGTACTGAGGGAGAGCCGCACTGTGGGAGGGTCAGTGCTGAGGAGAGTCACACTGTCAGAGGGTCAGTATTGAGGGAGCGCCGCACTGTCGGAGGGTCAGAACTGAGGGAGCGCCGCACTGTCGGAGGGTCAGAACTGAGGGAGCGCCGCACTGTCAGAGGGTCAGTACTGAGGGAGCGCCGGGGACAGTGGTGATGTGTTGTTGGGGGGTAGGGGTTCAGGGACGCGGAGTCAAACTCGCTGGTGGGCGGAAGGCAGTTTCGCTCCCATGCGCTGCGGCGGGCCGCACTGACAGATGGTCTGTACTGCGGGAGAGCCGCACTGTCGGAGGGTCAGTACTGAGGGAGCGCCGGGGACCGTGGTGATGTGTTGTTGTGGGGTAGCGGTTCAGGGACGCGGAGTCAAACTCGCTGGTGGGCGGAAGCCAGTTTCACTCCCATGCTTTGTAAAGGGCTGCCTCTGAGCCCTCCCACTCCCATTTGCCAGAGCACCCAGGCCAGGAACTGTACTCACTCTTAGGCCGCAGACTTGCAGTCGGCTGAATGCCGTGGTGTGGGAGGGTCAGGGATGAGGGAGCACCGCCCAATCAGATGGTCAGTACTGAGGGAGTGCCGCATTGTTGGAGGGTCAGTGCTGAGGGAGAGCCGCACTGTTGGAGGGTCAGTACTGAGGGAGCGCCGCATTGTTGGAGGGTCAGAACTGAGGGAGTGCCGCACTGTCGGAGGGTTAGTACTGAGGGAGAGCCGCACTGTTGGAGGGTCAGAACTGAGGGAGTGCCGCACTGTCGGAGGGTTAGTACTGAGGGAGCGCCGCACTGTTGGAGGGTCAGAACTGAGGGAGTGCAGAACCGGCAGATGTTTTGTGCTGAGGGTGTGCCGCACTGTGGGAGAGTCAGTACTGAGGGAGAGCCGCACTGTGGGAGAGTCAGTACTGAGGGAGTGTCACACTTTCGTAGGGTCAGTACTGAGGGAGCACCACACTGTCAGAGGGTCAGTGCTGAGGGAGTGCCGCACTTTCGTAGGGTCAGTACTGAGGGAGTGCCGCACTGTTGGAGGGTCTGTGCTGAGGGAGTGCCGCACTGTCGGAGGGTCAGTACTGAGGAAGTGCTGCACTGTCGGAGGGTCAGTACTGAGGAAGTGCTGCACTGTCGGAGGGTCAGTACTGAGGAAGAGCTGCACCGTCAAGGGTCAGTGTTGAGGGAGAGCCACACTGTTGGAGGGGTCAGCGCTGAGGCAGAGACGCACTGTCGGAGGGTCAGTACTGAGGGAGAGGCGCACTGTCGGAGGGTCAGTGCGGAGGGAGAGCTGCACTGTCGGAGGGTCAGTGCTGAAGGAGAGGCGAACTGTAGGAGGGTCAGTATTGAGGGAGAGCCGCTCTGTCGGATGGTCTGCACTGAGGGAGCGCCACACTGTTGGAGGGTCAGTGGTGAGGGAGTGCCGCACTGTCGGAGGGTCAGTACTGAGGGAGAGCCGCACTGTCGGAGGGTCAGTGAAGAGGGAGAGCCGCACTGTCGGAGGGTCAGTGCTGAGGGAGTGCCGCACTGTCGGAGGGTCAGTACTGAGGGAGTGCCGCACTGTCGGAGGGTCAGTACTGAGGGAGAGCAGCACTGTCGGAGGGTCAGTGCTGAGGGAGCGCCGCACTGGCGGAGGGTCAGTGCTGAGGGAGAGCCGCACTGTCGGAGGGTTCAGTGCTGAGGGAGAGCCGCACTGTCGGTAGGGTCAGTACTGAGGGAGAGCCGCACTGTCGGAGGGTCAGTGCTGAGAGAGAGCCGCACTTTCGGATGGTCAGTACTGAGGGAGAGCCGCACTGTCGGAGGGTCAGTGCTGAGGGAGAGCCGCACTGTCGGAGGGTCAGAAGTGAGGGAGAGCTGCACTGTCAGAGGGTCAGTACTGAGGGAGAGCTGCACTGTTCGAGGGTCAGTGCTGAGGGAGAGCCGCACTGTCGAAGGGTCAGAAGTGAGGGAGAGCTGCACTGTCGGAGGGTCAGTACTGAGGGAGAGCTGCACTGTTCGAGGGTCAGTGCTGAGGGAGAGAGGCACTGTCAGAGGGTCAGTACTGAGGGAGAGCTGCACCTTCGGAGGTTTCAGTGCTGAGGGAGGGTCTTCGCTAAGGGAGCGCCGCTCTGTCGGACGGTCTGCACTGAGGGAGAGCGACACTATCGGAGGGTCAGTTCTGAGGGAGAGCCGCACTATCGGAGGGTCAGTGCTGAGGGAGAGCCGAACACTCAGAGGGTCAGTGGTGAGGGAGTGCCGCACTGTGGGAGGGTCAGTGATGAGGGAGAGCCGCTCTGTGGGAGGGTCAGTACTGAGGGAGCGCCGCACTGCTGGAGGGTCAGTGCTGAGGGAGAGCCGCACTGTCGGTGGGTCAGTTCTGAGGGACAGCTGCACTGTCGGAGGGTCAGTGCTGAGGCATTGCCTCACTGTGGGACGGTTAGTACTGAGGGAGAGCCGCACTGTCGGAGGTCAGTACTGAGCGAGAGCCGCACTGTCGGAGGGTCAGTGCTGAGGGAGAGCCGCACTGTTGGACTGTCAGTATGGAGGCAGAGCCGCAGTTTCGGAGGGTCAGTGCTGAGGGAGAGCCGCACTGTCGGAGGGTCAGTACGGAAGTAGAGCCGCACTGTCGGAGGGTCAGTACTGAGGGAGAGCCGCACAGTCGGAGGGTCAGTACTGAGGGAGAGCTGCACTGTTGGAGGGTCAGTGCTGAGGGAGAGCCGCACTGTTGTAGGGTCAGTACTGAGGGAGAGCCGTACTGTCGGAGGGTCAGTTCTGAAGGAGATCCGCACTGTTGGAGGGTCAGTACTGAGGGAGAGCCGCAATGTCGAATGGGATAGTGCTGAGGGAGAACCGCACTTTAGGAGGGTCAGTGCAGAGGGTGAGGTGCACTGTTGGAGGGTAAGTACTGAGGGAGAGCCGCACTGTCGGAGGGTCAGTACTGAGAGAGAGCTGCACTGTCGGAGGGTCAGTACTGAGGGAGAGCCGCACTGTCGGATGGTCAGTACTGAGGGAGAGCTGCACTGTCGGAGCGTCAGTACTGAGGGAGAGCCGCACTGTCGGAGGGTCAGTACTGAGGGAGAGCCGCACTGTTGGAGGGTCAGTATTGAGGGAGACCCGCACTGTCGGAGGGTCAGTACTGAGGGACAGCCGCACTGTCGGAGGGTCAGTACTGAGGGAGAGCCGCACTGTCGGAGGGTCAGTGCTGAGGGAGACTGCACTGTCAGAGGGTCTGTACTGAGGGAGTGCCGCACTGTCGGAGGGTCAGTACTGAGGGAGAGCCGCACTGTCGGAGGGTCAGTACTGAGGGAGAGCCACACTGTCGGAGGGTCAGTACTGAGGTTAGTGCCGCACTGTGGGAGGGTCAGTGCTGAGGGAGAGCCGCACTGTCGGAGGGTCAGTGCTGAGGGAGAGCCGCACTGTCGGAGGTTCTGTGCTGAGGGAGTACCGTACTGTCGGAGGGTCAGTAGTGAGGGAGAGCCGCACTGTCGGAGGGTCAGTGCTGAGGGAGCGCCGCACTGTGGGAGGGTCAGTAGTGAGGGAGAGCCGCACTGTCGGAGGGTCAGTCCTGAGGGAGAGCCGCACTGTCAGAGGGTCAGTGCTGAGGGAGAGCCGCTCCGTCGGAGGTTCAGTACTGAGGGAGCGCCGCGCTGTTGGAGGGTCAGTGCAGGGGGAGAGCCGCACTGTGAGAGGGTCAGTGCTGAGGAGAGTCACACTGTCAGAGGGTCAGTATTGAGGGAGCGCCGCACTGTCGGAGGGTCAGAACTGAGGGAGCGCCGCACTGTCGGATGGGTCAGTACTGAGGGAGCGCCGGGGACCGTGGTGATGTGTTGTTGGGGGGTAGGGGTTCAGGGACGCGGAGTCAAACTCGCTGGTGGGCGGAAGGCAGTTTCGCTCCCATGCTCTGTGGCGGGCCGCACTGACAGATGGTCTGTACTGCGGGGAGAGCCGCACTGTCGGAGGGTCAGTACTGAGGGAGCGCCGGGGACCGTGGTGATGTGTTGTTGGGGGGTAGGGGTTCAGGGACGTGGAGACAAACTCGCTGGCGGGCGGAAGGCAGTTTCACTGCCATGCTCTGTGGCGGGCCGCACTGACAGATGGTCTGTACTGCGGGAGAGCCGCACTGTCGGAGGGTCAGTACTGAGGGAGCACCGGGGACCGTGGTGATGTGTTGTTGGGGGGTAGGGGTTCAGGGACACGGAGACAAACTCGCTGGCGGGCGGAAGGCAGTTTCGCTCCCATGCTCTGTGGTGTGCCGCAGTGACAGATGGTCTGTACTGCGGGAGAGCCGCACTGTCGGAGGGTCAGTACTGAGGGAGCGCCGGGGACCGTGGTGATGTGTTGTTGGGGCGTAGGTGTTCAGGGACGCGGAGTCAAACTCGCTGGTGGGGCGGAAGCCAGTTTCACTCCCATGCTTTGTAAAGGGCTGCCTCTGAGCCCTCCCACTCCCATTTGCCAGAGCACCCAGGCAGGAACTGTAGTCACTCTTAGGCCGCAGACTTGCAGTCGGCTGAATGCCGTGGTGTGGGAGGGTCAGGGATGAGGGAGCACCGCCCAATGAGATGGTCAGTACTGAGGGAGCGCCGCATTGTTGGAGGGTCAGTGCTGAGGGAGAGCCGCACTGTTGGAGGGTCAGTACTGAGGGAGCGCCGCATTGTTGCAGGGCCAGTTCTGAGGGAGTGCAGCACTGTCGGAGAGTCAGTACTGAGGGAGCGCCGCACTGTGGGAGAGTCAGTACTGAGGGAGTGTCACACTTTCGTAGGGTCAGTACTGAGGGAGTGCCGCACTGTCGGAGGGTCAGTACTGAGGGGAGGAGTCGCACTGTGGGAGGGTCAATTATGAGGGAGCGCTGCATATTCGAAGGGTCAGTACTGAGGAAGTGCTGCACTGTCGGAGGGACTGTGCTGAGGGAGAGCCGCAATGTCGGAGGGTCAGTACTGAGGGGAGCGCAGCACTGTCAGAGGGTCTGTGCTGAGGGAGTGCCGCACGGTGGGAGGTTCAGTTATGAGGATCGCCGCATATTCGTAGGGTCAGTACTGAGGAAGTGCTGCACTGTCGGAGGGTCTGTGCTGAGGGAGAGCCGCACTGTCGGAGGGTCAGTATTGAGGGAGAGCCGCACTGTCGGAGGGTCAGTACTGAGGGAGAGCCGCACCACTGGAGGGGTCAGTACTGAGGCAGAGCCGCACTGTCGGAGGGTCAGTACTGAGGGAGAGCCGCACTGTCGGAGGGTCAATGCTTAGGGAGAGCCGCAATGTCGGAGGGTCAGGGCTGAGGATAGCCGCACTGTCGGAGGGTCAGTACTGAGGGTGAGCCGCACTGTCGGACGGTCAGTACTGAGGGAGAGCCGCACTGTCGGAGGGTCAGGGCTGAGGGAGAGCCGCTCTGTCGGAGGGTCAGTACTGAGGGAGAGAGGCACTGTCAGAGGGTCAGTACTGAGGGGAGTGCTGCATATTCGGAGGTTCAGTGCTGAGGGAGGGTCTGCGCTGAGGGAGCGCCGCTCTGTCGGACAGTCTGCACTGAGGGAGAGCCGCACTGTCGGAAAGTCTGTGCTGAGGGAGAGCCGTACTCTCAGAGGTCAGTGGTTACGGAGTGCCACACTGTTGGAGGGTCAGTACTGAGGCAGACCCGCTCTGTCGGAGGGTCAGTGATGAGGGAGAGCCGCAATGTCGGAGGGTCAGTGCTGAGGGAGAGCCGCACTGTCAGAGGGTCAGTGCTGAGGGAGAGCCGCACTGTCGGAGGGTCAGTACTGAGGGTGAGCCGCACCGTCAGAGGGTCAGTGCTGAGGGAGAGCCGCATTGTCGGAGGGGCAGTACTGAGGGAGAGCCACACTGTCGGAGGGTCAGTGCTGAGGGAGAGCCGTACTGTTGGAGGGTCTTCGCTGAGGGACAGCCGCACTGTTGGAGGGTCAGTGCTGAGGGAGAGCCGCACTGTCGGAGCGTCAGTACTGAGGGAGAGCCACACTGTCAGAGGGTCTGTACTGAGGGAGAGACGCAATGTCGGAGGGTCAGTACTGAGGGAGAGCCTCACTGTCGGAGGGTCAGTCCTGAGGGAGAGCCGCTCCGTCGGAGGGTCAGTGCTGAGGGCGAGCCGCACTGTCGGAGGGTCAGTACTGAGGGAGTGCCGCACTGTCGGAGGGTCAGTACTGCGGGAGAGCCGCACTGTCGGAGGGTCAGTAATGAGGGAGAGCCGCACTGTCGGAGGGTCAGTACTGAGGGAGAGCTGCACTGTTCGAGGGTCAGTGCTGAGGGAGAGCCGCACTGTCGAAGGGTCAGAAGTGAGGGAGAGCTGCACTGTCGGAGGGTCAGTACTGAGGGAGAGCTGCACTGTTCGAGGGTCAGTGCTGAGGGAGAGAGGCACTGTCAGAGGGTCAGTACTGAGGGAGAGCTGCACCTTCGGAGGTTCAGTGCTGAGGGAGGGTCTTCGCTAAGGGAGCGCCGCTCTGTCGGACGGTCTGCACTGAGGGAGAGCGACACTATCGGAGGGTCAGTTCTGAGGGAGAGCCGCACTATCGGAGGGTCAGTGCTGAGGGAGAGCCAAACACTCAGAGGGTCAGTGGTGAGGGAGTGCCGCACTGTGGGAGGGTCAGTGATGAGGGAGAGCCGCTCTGTGGGAGGGTCAGTACTGAGGGAGCGCCGCACTGCTGGAGGGTCAGTGCTGAGGGAGAGCCGCACTGTCGGTGGGTCAGTTCTGAGGGACAGCTGCACTGTCGGAGGGTCAGTGCTGAGGCATTGCCTCACTGTGGGAGGGTTAGTACTGAGGGAGAGCCGCACTGTCGGAGGGTCAGTACTGAGCGAGAGCCGCACTGTCGGAGGGTCAGTGCTGAGGGAGAGCCGCACTGTTGGACTGTCAGTATGGAGGCAGAGCCGCAGTTTCGGAGGGTCAGTGCTGAGGGAGAGCCGCACTGTCGGAGGGTCAGTACGGAAGTAGAGCCGCACTGTCGGAGGGTCAGTACTGAGGGAGAGCCGCACTGTCGGAGGGTCAGTACTGAGGGAGAGCTGCACTGTTGGAGGGTCAGTGCTGAGGGAGAGCCGCACTGTTGTAGGGTCAGTACTGAGGGAGAGCCGTACTGTCGGAGGGTCAGTTCTGAAGGAGATCCGCACTGTTGGAGGGTCAGTACTGAGGGAGAGCCGCAATGTCGAAGGGATAGTTCTGAGGGAGAACCGCACTTTAGGAGGGTCAGTGCAGAGGGTGAGGTGCACTGTTGGAGGGTAAGTACTGAGGGAGAGCCGCACTGTCGGAGGGTCAGTACTGAGAGAGAGCTGCACTGTCGGAGGGTCAGTACTGAGGGAGAGCCGCACTGTCGGATGGTCAGTACTGAGGGAGAGCTGCACTGTCGGAGCGTCAGTACTGAGGGAGAGCCGCACTGTCGGAGGGTCAGTACTGAGGGAGAGCCGCACTGTTGGAGGGTCAGTATTGAGGGAGACCCGCACTGTCGGAGGGTCAGTACTGAGGGACAGCCGCACTGTCGGAGGGTCAGTACTGAGGGAGAGCCGCACTGTCGGAGGGTCAGTGCTGAGGGAGACTGCACTGTCAGAGGGTCTGTACTGAGGGAGTGCCGCACTGTCGGAGGGTCAGTACTGAGGGAGAGCCGCACTGTCGGAGGGTCAGTACTGAGGGAGAGCCACACTGTCGGAGGGTCAGTACTGAGGTAGTGCCGCACTGTGGGAGGGTCAGTGCTGAGGGAGAGCCGCACTGTCGGAGGGTCAGTGCTGAGGGAGAGCCGCACTGTCGGAGGTTCTGTGCTGAGGGAGTACCGTACTGTCGGAGGGTCAGTACTGAGGGAGAGCCGCACTGTCGGAGGGTCAGTGCTGAGGGAGCGCCGCACTGTGGGAGGGTCAGTAGTGAGGGAGAGCCGCACTGTCGGAGGGTCAGTCCTGAGGGAGAGCCGCACTGTCAGAGGGTCAGTGCTGAGGGAGAGCCGCTCCGTCGGAGGTTCAGTACTGAGGGAGCGCCGCGCTGTTGGAGGGTCAGTGCAGGGGGAGAGCCGCACTGTGAGAGGGTCAGTGCTGAGGAGAGTCACACTGTCAGAGGGTCAGTATTGAGGGAGCGCCGCACTGTCGGAGGGTCAGAACTGAGGGAGCGCCGCACTGTCGGAGGGTCAGTACTGAGGGAGCGCCGGGGACCGTGGTGATGTGTTGTTGGGGGGTAGGGGTTCAGGGACGCGGAGTCAAACTCGCTGGTGGGCGGAAGGCAGTTTCGCTCCCATGCTCTGTGGCGGGCCGCACTGACAGATGGTCTGTACTGCGGGAGAGCCGCACTGTCGGAGGGTCAGTACTGAGGGAGCGCCGGGGACCGTGGTGATGTGTTGTTGGGGGGTAGGGGTTCAGGGACGCGGAGTCAAACTCGCTGGTGGGCGGAAGGCAGTTTCGCTCCCATGCTCTGTGGCGGGCCGCACTGACAGATGGTCTGTACTGCGGGAGAGCCGCACTGTCGGAGGGTCAGTACTGAGGGAGCGCCGGGGACCGTGGTGATGTGTTGTTGGGGGGTAGGGGTTCAGGGACGCGGAGACAAACTCGCTGGCGGGCGGAAGGCAGTTTCACTGCCATGCTCTGTGGCGGGCCGCACTGACAGATGGTCTGTACTGCGGGAGAGCCGCACTGTCGGAGGGTCAGTACTGAGGGAGCACCGGGGACCGTGGTGATGTGTTGTTGGGGGGTAGGGGTTCAGGGACACGGAGACAAACTCGCTGGCGGGCGGAAGGCAGTTTCGCTCCCATGCTCTGTGGTGTGCCGCAGTGACAGATGGTCTGTACTGCGGGAGAGCCGCACTGTCGGAGGGTCAGTACTGAGGGAGCGCCGGGGACCGTGGTGATGTGTTGTTGGGGCGTAGGTGTTCAGGGACGCGGAGTCAAACTCGCTGGTGGGCGGAAGCCAGTTTCACTCCCATGCTTTGTAAAGGGCTGCCTCTGAGCCCTCCCACTCCCATTTGCCAGAGCACCCAGGCCAGGAACTGTAGTCACTCTTAGGCCGCAGACTTGCAGTCGGCTGAATGCCGTGGTGTGGGAGGGTCAGGGATGAGGGAGCACCGCCCAATGAGATGGTCAGTACTGAGGGAGCGCCGCATTGTTGGAGGGTCAGTGCTGAGGGAGAGCCGCACTGTTGGAGGGTCAGTACTGAGGGAGCGCCGCATTGTTGCAGGGCCAGTTCTGAGGGAGTGCAGCACTGTCGGAGAGTCAGTACTGAGGGAGCGCCGCACTGTGGGAGAGTCAGTACTGAGGGAGTGTCACACTTTCGTAGGGTCAGTACTGAGGGAGTGCCGCACTGTCGGAGGGTCAGTACTGAGGGAGAGTCGCACTGTGGGAGGGTCAATTATGAGGGAGCGCTGCATATTCGAAGGGTCAGTACTGAGGAAGTGCTGCACTGTCGGAGGGACTGTGCTGAGGGAGAGCCGCAATGTCGGAGGGTCAGTACTGAGGGAGCGCAGCACTGTCAGAGGGTCTGTGCTGAGGGAGTGCCGCACGGTGGGAGGTTCAGTTATGAGGGATCGCCGCATATTCGTAGGGTCAGTACTGAGGAAGTGCTGCACTGTCGGAGGGTCTGTGCTGAGGGAGAGCCGCACTGTCGGAGGGTCAGTATTGAGGGAGAGCCGCACTGTCGGAGGGTCAGTACTGAGGGAGAGCCGCACCACTGGAGGGTCAGTACTGAGGCAGAGCCGCACTGTCGGAGGGTCAGTACTGAGGGAGAGCCGCACTGTCGGAGGGTCAATGCTTAGGGAGAGCCGCAATGTCGGAGGGTCAGGGCTGAGGGATAGCCGCACTGTCGGAGGGTCAGTACTGAGGGTGAGCCGCACTGTCGGACGGTCAGTACTGAGGGAGAGCCGCACTGTCGGAGGGTCAGGGCTGAGGGAGAGCCGCTCTGTCGGAGGGTCAGTACTGAGGGAGAGAGGCACTGTCAGAGGGTCAGTACTGAGGGAGTGCTGCATATTCGGAGGTTCAGTGCTGAGGGAGGGTCTGCGCTGAGGGAGCGCCGCTCTGTCGGACAGTCTGCACTGAGGGAGAGCCGCACTGTCGGAAAGTCTGTGCTGAGGGAGAGCCGTACTCTCAGAGGGTCAGTGGTTACGGAGTGCCACACTGTTGGAGGGTCAGTACTGAGGCAGACCCGCTCTGTCGGAGGGTCAGTGATGAGGGAGAGCCGCAATGTCGGAGGGTCAGTGCTGAGGGAGAGCCGCACTGTCAGAGGGTCAGTGCTGAGGGAGAGCCGCACTGTCGGAGGGTCAGTACTGAGGGTGAGCCGCACCGTCAGAGGGTCAGTGCTGAGGGAGAGCCGCATTGTCGGAGGGGCAGTACTGAGGGAGAGCCACACTGTCGGAGGGTCAGTGCTGAGGGAGAGCCGTACTGTTGGAGGGTCTTCGCTGAGGGACAGCCGCACTGTTGGAGGGTCAGTGCTGAGGGAGAGCCGCACTGTCGGAGCGTCAGTACTGAGGGAGAGCCACACTGTCAGAGGGTCTGTACTGAGGGAGAGACGCAATGTCGGAGGGTCAGTACTGAGGGAGAGCCTCACTGTCGGAGGGTCAGTCCTGAGGGAGAGCCGCTCCGTCGGAGGGTCAGTGCTGAGGGCGAGCCGCACTGTCGGAGGGTCAGTACTGAGGGAGTGCCGCACTGTCGGAGGGTCAGTACTGCGGGAGAGCCGCACTGTCGGAGGGTCAGTAATGAGGGAGAGCCGCACTGTCGGAGGGTCAGTACTGAGGGAGAGCTGCACTGTTCGAGGGTCAGTGCTGAGGGAGAGCCGCACTGTCGAAGGGTCAGAAGTGAGGGAGAGCTGCACTGTCGGAGGGTCAGTACTGAGGGAGAGCTGCACTGTTCGAGGGTCAGTGCTGAGGGAGAGAGGCACTGTCAGAGGGTCAGTACTGAGGGAGAGCTGCACCTTCGGAGGTTCAGTGCTGAGGGAGGGTCTTCGCTAAGGGAGCGCCGCTCTGTCGGACGGTCTGCACTGAGGGAGAGCGACACTATCGGAGGGTCAGTTCTGAGGGAGAGCCGCACTATCGGAGGGTCAGTGCTGAGGGAGAGCCAAACACTCAGAGGGTCAGTGGTGAGGGAGTGCCGCACTGTGGGAGGGTCAGTGATGAGGGAGAGCCGCTCTGTGGGAGGGTCAGTACTGAGGGAGCGCCGCACTGCTGGAGGGTCAGTGCTGAGGGAGAGCCGCACTGTCGGTGGGTCAGTTCTGAGGGACAGCTGCACTGTCGGAGGGTCAGTGCTGAGGCATTGCCTCACTGTGGGAGGGTTAGTACTGAGGGAGAGCCGCACTGTCGGAGGGTCAGTACTGAGCGAGAGCCGCACTGTCGGAGGGTCAGTGCTGAGGGAGAGCCGCACTGTTGGACTGTCAGTATGGAGGCAGAGCCGCAGTTTCGGAGGGTCAGTGCTGAGGGAGAGCCGCACTGTCGGAGGGTCAGTACGGAAGTAGAGCCGCACTGTCGGAGGGTCAGTACTGAGGGAGAGCCGCACTGTCGGAGGGTCAGTACTGAGGGAGAGCTGCACTGTTGGAGGGTCAGTGCTGAGGGAGAGCCGCACTGTTGTAGGGTCAGTACTGAGGGAGAGCCGTACTGTCGGAGGGTCAGTTCTGAAGGAGATCCGCACTGTTGGAGGGTCAGTACTGAGGGAGAGCCGCAATGTCGAAGGGATAGTTCTGAGGGAGAACCGCACTTTAGGAGGGTCAGTGCAGAGGGTGAGGTGCACTGTTGGAGGGTAAGTACTGAGGGAGAGCCGCACTGTCGGAGGGTCAGTACTGAGAGAGAGCTGCACTGTCGGAGGGTCAGTACTGAGGGAGAGCCGCACTGTCGGATGGTCAGTACTGAGGGAGAGCTGCACTGTCGGAGCGTCAGTACTGAGGGAGAGCCGCACTGTCGGAGGGTCAGTACTGAGGGAGAGCCGCACTGTTGGAGGGTCAGTATTGAGGGAGACCCGCACTGTCGGAGGGTCAGTACTGAGGGACAGCCGCACTGTCGGAGGGTCAGTACTGAGGGAGAGCCGCACTGTCGGAGGGTCAGTGCTGAGGGAGACTGCACTGTCAGAGGGTCTGTACTGAGGGAGTGCCGCACTGTCGGAGGGTCAGTACTGAGGGAGAGCCGCACTGTCGGAGGGTCAGTACTGAGGGAGAGCCACACTGTCGGAGGGTCAGTACTGAGGTAGTGCCGCACTGTGGGAGGGTCAGTGCTGAGGGAGAGCCGCACTGTCGGAGGGTCAGTGCTGAGGGAGAGCCGCACTGTCGGAGGTTCTGTGCTGAGGGAGTACCGTACTGTCGGAGGGTCAGTACTGAGGGAGAGCCGCACTGTCGGAGGGTCAGTGCTGAGGGAGCGCCGCACTGTGGGAGGGTCAGTAGTGAGGGAGAGCCGCACTGTCGGAGGGTCAGTCCTGAGGGAGAGCCGCACTGTCAGAGGGTCAGTGCTGAGGGAGAGCCGCTCCGTCGGAGGTTCAGTACTGAGGGAGCGCCGCGCTGTTGGAGGGTCAGTGCAGGGGGAGAGCCGCACTGTGAGAGGGTCAGTGCTGAGGAGAGTCACACTGTCAGAGGGTCAGTATTGAGGGAGCGCCGCACTGTCGGAGGGTCAGAACTGAGGGAGCGCCGCACTGTCGGAGGGTCAGTACTGAGGGAGCGCCGGGGACCGTGGTGATGTGTTGTTGGGGGGTAGGGGTTCAGGGACGCGGAGTCAAACTCGCTGGTGGGCGGAAGGCAGTTTCGCTCCCATGCTCTGTGGCGGGCCGCACTGACAGATGGTCTGTACTGCGGGAGAGCCGCACTGTCGGAGGGTCAGTACTGAGGGAGCGCCGGGGACCGTGGTGATGTGTTGTTGGGGGGTAGGGGTTCAGGGACGCGGAGACAAACTCGCTGGCGGGCGGAAGGCAGTTTCACTGCCATGCTCTGTGGCGGGCCGCACTGACAGATGGTCTGTACTGCGGGAGAGCCGCACTGTCGGAGGGTCAGTACTGAGGGAGCGCCGGGGACCGTGGTGATGTGTTGTTGGGGGGTAGGGGTTCAGGGACACGGAGACAAACTCGCTGGCGGGCGGAAGGCAGTTTCGCTCCCATGCTCTGTGGCGTGCCGCAGTGACAGATGGTCTGTACTGCGGGAGAGCCGCACTGTCGGAGGGTCAGTACTGAGGGAGCGCCGGGGACCGTGGTGATGTGTTGTTGGGGCGTAGGGGTTCAGGGACGCGGAGTCAAACTCGCTGGTGGGCGGAAGCCAGTTTCACTCCCATGCTTTGTAAAGGGCTGCCTCTGAGCCCTCCCACTCCCATTTGCCAGAGCACCCAGGCCAGGAACTGTAGTCACTCTTAGGCCGCAGACTTGCAGTCGGCTGAATGCCGTGGTGTGGGAGGGTCAGGGATGAGGGAGCACCGCCCAATGAGATGGTCAGTACTGAGGGAGCGCCGCATTGTTGGAGGGTCAGTGCTGAGGGAGAGCCGCACTGTTGGAGGGTCAGTACTGAGGGAGCGCCGTATTGTTGCAGGGCCAGTTCTGAGGGAGTGCAGCACTGTCGGAGAGTCAGTACTGAGGGAGCGCCGCACTGTGGGAGAGTCAGTACTGAGGGAGTGTCACACTTTCGTAGGGTCAGTACTGAGGGAGTGCCGCACTGTCGGAGGGTCAGTACTGAGGGAGAGTCGCACTGTGGGAGGGTCAATTATGAGGGAGCGCTGCATATTCGAAGGGTCAGTACTGAGGAAGTGCTGCACTGTCGGAGGGACTGTGCTGAGGGAGAGCCGCAATGTCGGAGGGTCAGTACTGAGGGAGCGCAGCACTGTCAGAGGGTCTGTGCTGAGGGAGTGCCGCACGGTGGGAGGTTCAGTTATGAGGGATCGCCGCATATTCGTAGGGTCAGTACTGAGGAAGTGCTGCACTGTCGGAGGGTCTGTGCTGAGGGAGAGCCGCACTGTCGGAGGGTCAGTATTGAGGGAGAGCCGCACTGTCGGAGGGTCAGTACTGAGGGAGAGCCGCACCACTGGAGGGTCAGTACTGAGGCAGAGCCGCACTGTCGGAGGGTCAGTACTGAGGGAGAGCCGCACTGTCGGAGGGTCAATGCTTAGGGAGAGCCGCAATGTCGGAGGGTCAGGGCTGAGGGATAGCCGCACTGTCGGAGGGTCAGTACTGAGGGTGAGCCGCACTGTCGGACGGTCAGTACTGAGGGAGAGCCGCACTGTCGGAGGGTCAGGGCTGAGGGAGAGCCGCTCTGTCGGAGGGTCAGTACTGAGGGAGAGAGGCACTGTCAGAGGGTCAGTACTGAGGGAGTGCTGCATATTCGGAGGTTCAGTGCTGAGGGAGGGTCTGCGCTGAGGGAGCGCCGCTCTGTCGGACAGTCTGCACTGAGGGAGAGCCGCACTGTCGGAAAGTCTGTGCTGAGGGAGAGCCGTACTCTCAGAGGGTCAGTGGTTACGGAGTGCCACACTGTTGGAGGGTCAGTACTGAGGCAGACCCGCTCTGTCGGAGGGTCAGTGATGAGGGAGAGCCGCAATGTCGGAGGGTCAGTGCTGAGGGAGAGCCGCACTGTCAGAGGGTCAGTGCTGAGGGAGAGCCGCACTGTCGGAGGGTCAGTACTGAGGGTGAGCCGCACCGTCAGAGGGTCAGTGCTGAGGGAGAGCCGCATTGTCGGAGGGGCAGTACTGAGGGAGAGCCACACTGTCGGAGGGTCAGTGCTGAGGGAGAGCCGTACTGTTGGAGGGTCTTCGCTGAGGGACAGCCGCACTGTTGGAGGGTCAGTGCTGAGGGAGAGCCGCACTGTCGGAGCGTCAGTTCTGAGGGAGAGCCACACTGTCAGAGGGTCTGTACTGAGGGAGAGACGCAATGTCGGAGGGTCAGTACTGAGGGAGAGCCTCACTGTCGGAGGGTCAGTCCTGAGGGAGAGCCGCTCCGTCGGAGGGTCAGTGCTGAGGGCGAGCCGCACTGTCGGAGGGTCAGTACTGAGGGAGTGCCGCACTGTCGGAGGGTCAGTACTGCGGGAGAGCCGCACTGTCGGAGGGTCAGTAATGAGGGAGAGCCGCACTGTCGGAGGGTCAGTACTGAGGGAGAGCTGCACTGTTCGAGGGTCAGTGCTGAGGGAGAGCCGCACTGTCGAAGGGTCAGAAGTGAGGGAGAGCTGCACTGTCGGAGGGTCAGTACTGAGGGAGAGCTGCACTGTTCGAGGGTCAGTGCTGAGGGAGAGAGGCACTGTCAGAGGGTCAGTACTGAGGGAGAGCTGCACCTTCGGAGGTTCAGTGCTGAGGGAGGGTCTTTGCTAAGGGAGCGCCGCTCTGTCGGACGGTCTGCACTGAGGGAGAGCGACACTATCGGAGGGTCAGTTCTGAGGGAGAGCCGCACTATCGGAGGGTCAGTGCTGAGGGAGAGCCAAACACTCAGAGGGTCAGTGGTGAGGGAGTGCCGCACTGTGGGAGGGTCAGTGATGAGGGAGAGCCGCTCTGTGGGAGGGTCAGTACTGAGGGAGCGCCGCACTGCTGGAGGGTCAGTGCTGAGGGAGAGCCGCACTGTCGGTGGGTCAGTTCTGAGGGACAGCTGCACTGTCGGAGGGTCAGTGCTGAGGCATTGCATCACTGTGGGAGGGTTAGTACTGAGGGAGAGCCGCACTGTCGGAGGGTCAGTACTGAGCGAGAGCCGCACTGTCGGAGGGTCAGTGCTGAGGGAGAGCCGCACTGTTGGACTGTCAGTATGGAGGCAGAGCCGCAGTTTCGGAGGGTCAGTGCTGAGGGAGAGCCGCACTGTCGGAGGGTCAGTACGGAAGTAGAGCCGCACTGTCGGAGGGTCAGTACTGAGGGAGAGCCGCACTGTCGGAGGGTCAGTACTGAGGGAGAGCTGCACTGTTGTAGGGTCAGTACTGAGGGAGAGCCGTACTGTCGGAGGGTCAGTTCTGAAGGAGATCCGTACTGTTGGAGGGTCAGTACTGAGGGAGAGCCGCAATGTCGAAGGGATAGTGCTGAGGGAGAACCGCACTTTAGGAGGGTCAGTGCAGAGGGTGAGGTGCACTGTTGGAGGGTAAGTACTGAGGGAGAGCCGCACTGTCGGAGGGTCAGTACTGAGAGAGAGCTGCACTGTCGGAGGGTCAGTACTGAGGGAGAGCCGCACTGTCGGATGGTCAGTACTGAGGGAGAGCTGCACTGTCGGAGCGTCAGTACTGAGGGAGAGCCGCACTGTCGGAGGGTCAGTACTGAGGGAGAGCCGCACTGTTGGAGGGTCAGTATTGAGGGAGACCCGCACTGTCGGAGGGTCTGTACTGAGGGACAGCCGCACTGTCGGAGGGTCAGTACTGAGGGAGAGCCGCACTGTCGGAGGGTCAGTGCTGAGGGAGACTGCACTGTCAGAGGGTCTGTACTGAGGGAGTGCCGCACTGTCGGAGGGTCAGTACTGAGGGAGAGCCGCACTGTCGGAGGGTCAGTACTGAGGGAGAGCCACACTGTCGGAGGGTCAGTACTGAGGTAGTGCCGCACTGTGGGAGGGTCAGTGCTGAGGGAGAGCCGCACTGTCGGAGGGTCAGTGCTGAGGGAGAGCCGCACTGTCGGAGGTTCTGTGCTGAGGGAGTACCGTACTGTCGGAGGGTCAGTACTGAGGGAGAGCCGCACTGTCGGAGGGTCAGTACTGAGGGAGCGCCGCACTGTGGGAGGGTCAGTAGTGAGGGAGAGCCGCACTGTCGGAGGGTCAGAACTGAGGGAGCGCCGCACTGTCGGAGGGTCAGTACTGAGGGAGCGCCGGGGACCGTGGTGATGTGTTGTTGGGGGGTAGGGGTTCAGGGACGCGGAGTCAAACTCGCTGGTGGGCGGAAGGCAGTTTCGCTCCCATGCTCTGTGGCGGGCCGCACTGACAGATGGTCTGTACTGCGGGAGAGCCGCACTGTCGGAGGGTCAGTACTGAGGGAGCGCCGGGGACCGTGGTGATGTGTTGTTGGGGGGTAGGGGTTCAGGGACGCGGAGACAAACTCGCTGGCGGGCGGAAGGCAGTTTCACTGCCATGCTCTGTGGCGGGCCGCACTGACAGATGGTCTGTACTGCGGGAGAGCCGCACTGTCGGAGGGTCAGTACTGAGGGAGCGCCGGGGACCGTGGTGATGTGTTGTTGGGGGGTAGGGGTTCAGGGACACGGAGACAAACTCGCTGGCGGGCGGAAGGCAGTTTCGCTCCCATGCTCTGTGGCGTGCCGCAGTGACAGATGGTCTGTACTGCGGGAGAGCCGCACTGTCGGAGGGTCAGTACTGAGGGAGCGCCGGGGACCGTGGTGATGTGTTGTTGGGGCGTAGGGGTTCAGGGACGCGGAGTCAAACTCGCTGGTGGGCGGAAGCCAGTTTCACTCCCATGCTTTGTAAAGGGCTGCCTCTGAGCCCTCCCACTCCCATTTGCCAGAGCACCCAGGCCAGGAACTGTAGTCACTCTTAGGCCGCAGACTTGCAGTCGGCTGAATGCCGTGGTGTGGGAGGGTCAGGGATGAGGGAGCACCGCCCAATGAGATGGTCAGTACTGAGGGAGCGCCGCATTGTTGGAGGGTCAGTGCTGAGGGAGAGCCGCACTGTTGGAGGGTCAGTACTGAGGGAGCGCCGCATTGTTGCAGGGCCAGTTCTGAGGGAGTGCAGCACTGTCGGAGAGTCAGTACTGAGGGAGCGCCGCACTGTGGGAGAGTCAGTACTGAGGGAGTGTCACACTTTCGTAGGGTCAGTACTGAGGGAGTGCCGCACTGTCGGAGGGTCAGTACTGAGGGAGAGTCGCACTGTGGGAGGGTCAATTATGAGGGAGCGCTGCATATTCGAAGGGTCAGTACTGAGGAAGTGCTGCACTGTCGGAGGGACTGTGCTGAGGGAGAGCCGCAATGTCGGAGGGTCAGTACTGAGGGAGCGCAGCACTGTCAGAGGGTCTGTGCTGAGGGAGTGCCGCACGGTGGGAGGTTCAGTTATGAGGGATCGCCGCATATTCGTAGGGTCAGTACTGAGGAAGTGCTGCACTGTCGGAGGGTCTGTGCTGAGGGAGAGCCGCACCGTCGGAGGGTCAGTACTGAGGGAGAGCCGCACCACTGGAGGGTCAGTACTGAGGCAGAGCCGCACTGTCGGAGGGTCAGTACTGAGGGAGAGCCGCACTGTCGGAGGGTCAATGCTTAGGGAGAGCCGCAATGTCGGAGGGTCAGGGCTGAGGGATAGCCGCACTGTCGGAGGGTCAGTACTGAGGGTGAGCCGCACTGTCGGACGGTCAGTACTGAGGGAGAGCCGCACTGTCGGAGGGTCAGGGCTGAGGGAGAGCCGCTCTGTCGGAGGGTCAGTACTGAGGGAGAGAGGCACTGTCAGAGGGTCAGTACTGAGGGAGTGCTGCATATTCGGAGGTTCAGTGCTGAGGGAGGGTCTGCGCTGAGGGAGCGCCGCTCTGTCGGACAGTCTGCACTGAGGGAGAGCCGCACTGTCGGAAAGTCTGTGCTGAGGGAGAGCCGTACTCTCAGAGGGTCAGTGGTTACGGAGTGCCACACTGTTGGAGGGTCAGTACTGAGGCAGACCCGCTCTGTCGGAGGGTCAGTGATGAGGGAGAGCCGCAATGTCGGAGGGTCAGTGCTGAGGGAGAGCCGCACTGTCAGAGGGTCAGTGCTGAGGGAGAGCCGCACTGTCGGAGGGTCAGTACTGAGGGTGAGCCGCACCGTCAGAGGGTCAGTGCTGAGGGAGAGCCGCATTGTCGGAGGGGCAGTACTGAGGGAGCGCAGCACTGTCAGAGGGTCTGTGCTGAGGGAGTGCCGCACGGTGGGAGGTTCAGTTATGAGGGATCGCCGCATATTCGTAGGGTCAGTACTGAGGAAGTGCTGCACTGTCGGAGGGTCTGTGCTGAGGGAGAGCCGCACTGTCGGAGGGTCAGTATTGAGGGAGAGCCGCACTGTCAGAGGGTCTGTACTGAGGGAGAGACGCAATGTCGGAGGGTCAGTACTGAGGGAGAGCCTCACTGTCGGAGGGTCAGTCCTGAGGGAGAGCCGCTCCGTCGGAGGGTCAGTGCTGAGGGCGAGCCGCACTGTCGGAGGGTCAGTACTGAGGGAGTGCCGCACTGTCGGAGGGTCAGTACTGCGGGAGAGCCGCACTGTCGGAGGGTCAGTGCTGTGGGAGAGCCGCACTGTCGGTGGGTCAGTACTGAGGCAGAGTTGCACTGTCGGAGGGTCAGTGCTGAGGGAGCGACGCACTGTCGGATGTCAGTGCTGAGAGAGAGCCGCACTGTCGGAGGGTCAGTACTGAGGGAGCGCTGCACTTTCGGAGGGTCAGTACTGAGGGAGAGCCGCACTGTCGGAGGGACAGTACTGAGGGAGAGCCGCACTGTCGGAGGGTCAGTACTGAGGTAGAGCCGCTCCGTCGGACGGTCAGTGATGAGGAAGTGCCGCACTGTGGGACGGTCAGTACTGAGGGAGAGCCGCACTGTCGGAGGGTCAGTGCTGAGGGAGAGCCGCACTGTGGGAGGGTCAGTACTGAGAGAGAGCCGCACTGTCGGATGGTCAGTACTGAGGGAGAGCTGCACTGTCGGAGGGTCAGTACTGAGGGAGAGCCGCACTGTCGGAGGGTCTGTGCTGAGGGACAGCCGCACTGTCGGAGGGTCAGTGCTGAGGGAGAGCCGCACTGTCAGAGGGTCTGTACTGAGGGAGTGCCGCACTTTCAGAGGGTCAGTGCAGGGGGAGAGCCGCACTGTCGGAGTGCCAGTACTGAGGGAGAGCCGCACTGTCGGAGGGTCAGTGCTGAGGGAGAGCTGCACTGTGGGAGGGTCAGTGCTGAGGGAGAGTCACACTGTCGGAGGGTCAGTACTGAGGGAGAGCCGCAATGTCGGTTGGTCTGTGCTGAGGGAGAGCCGCACTGTCGGAGGGTCAGTACTGAGGGAGAGCCGCAATGTTGGAGGGACAGTACTGAGGGAGAGCCGGAATGTCGGAGGGTCAGTGCCGAGGGAGCGCCGCACTGTCGGATGGTCAGTGCTGAGGGAGAGAGGCACCGTCAGAGGGTCAGTACTGAGGGAGCGCTGCACCTTCGGAGGTTCAGTGCTGAGGGAGGGTCTGCGCTAAGGGAGCGCTGCTCTGTCGGACGGTCTGCACTGAGGGAGAGCGACACTATCGGAGGGTCAGTTCTGAGGGAGAGCCGCACTATCGGAGGGTCAGTGCTGAGGGAGAGCCGAACATTCAGAGGGTCAGTGGTGAGGGAGTGCCGCACTGTGGGAGGGTCAGTGATGAGGGAGAGCCGCTCTGTGGGAGGGTCAGTACTGAGGGAGCGCCGCACTGTTGGAGGGTCAGTGCTGAGGGAGAGCCGCACTGTCGGTGGGTCAGTTCTGAGGGACAGCTGCACTGTCGGAGGGTCAGTGCTGAGGCATTGCCTCACTGTGGGAGGGTTAGTAATGAGGGAGAGCCGCACTGTCGGAGGGTCAGTACTGAGGGAGCGCCGCACTGTCGGAGGGTCAGTGCTGAGGGAGAGCCGCACTGTTGGACTGTCAGTATGGAGGCAGAGCCGCAGTGTCGGAGGGTCAGTGCTGAGGGAGAGCCGCACTGTCGGAGGGTCAGTACTGAGGGAGAGCCGCACTGTCGGAGGGTCAGTACTGAGGGAGAGCCGCACTGTCGGAGGGTCAGTTATGAAGGAGATCCGCACTGTTGGAGGGTCAGTGATGAGGGAGAGCCGCACTGTCGGAGGGTCAGTACTGAGGGAGAGCCGCACTGTCGGATGGTCAGTACTGAGGGAGAGCTGCACTGTCGGAGCGTCAGTACTGAGGGAGAGCCGCACTGTCGGAGGGTCAGTACTGAGGGAGAGCCGCACTGTTGGAGGGTCAGTATTGAGGGAGACCCGCACTGTCGGAGGGTCAGTACTGAGGGACAGCCGCACTGTCGGAGGGTCAGTACTGAGGGAGAGCCGCACTGTCGGAGGGTCAGTGCTGAGGGAGACTGCACTGTCAGAGGGTCTGTACTGAGGGAGTGCCGCACTGTCGGAGGGTCAGTACTGAGGGAGAGCCGCACTGTCGGAGGGTCAGTACTGAGGGAGAGCCACACTGTCGGAGGGTCAGTACTGAGGTAGTGCCGCACTGTGGGAGGGTCAGTGCTGAGGGAGAGCCGCACTGTCGGAGGGTCAGTGCTGAGGGAGAGCCGCACTGTCGGAGGTTCTGTGCTGAGGGAGTACCGTACTGTCGGAGGGTCAGTACTGAGGGAGAGCCGCACTGTCGGAGGGTCAGTGCTGAGGGAGCGCCGCACTGTGGGAGGGTCAGTAGTGAGGGAGAGCCGCACTGTCGGAGGGTCAGTCCTGAGGGAGAGCCGCACTGTCAGAGGGTCAGTGCTGAGGGAGAGCCGCTCCGTCGGAGGTTCAGTACTGAGGGAGCGCCGCGCTGTTGGAGGGTCAGTGCAGGGGGAGAGCCGCACTGTGAGAGGGTCAGTGCTGAGGAGAGTCACACTGTCAGAGGGTCAGTATTGAGGGAGCGCCGCACTGTCGGAGGGTCAGAACTGAGGGAGCGCCGCACTGTCGGAGGGTCAGTACTGAGGGAGCGCCGGGGACCGTGGTGATGTGTTGTTGGGGGGTAGGGGTTCAGGGACGCGGAGTCAAACTCGCTGGTGGGCGGAAGGCAGTTTCGCTCCCATGCTCTGTGGCGGGCCGCACTGACAGATGGTCTGTACTGCGGGAGAGCCGCACTGTCGGAGGGTCAGTACTGAGGGAGCGCCGGGGACCGTGGTGATGTGTTGTTGGGGGGTAGGGGTTCAGGGACGCGGAGACAAACTCGCTGGCGGGCGGAAGGCAGTTTCACTGCCATGCTCTGTGGCGGGCCGCACTGACAGATGGTCTGTACTGCGGGAGAGCCGCACTGTCGGAGGGTCAGTACTGAGGGAGCGCCGGGGACCGTGGTGATGTGTTGTTGGGGGGTAGGGGTTCAGGGACACGGAGACAAACTCGCTGGCGGGCGGAAGGCAGTTTCGCTCCCATGCTCTGTGGCGTGCCGCAGTGACAGATGGTCTGTACTGCGGGAGAGCCGCACTGTCGGAGGGTCAGTACTGAGGGAGCGCCGGGGACCGTGGTGATGTGTTGTTGGGGCGTAGGGGTTCAGGGACGCGGAGTCAAACTCGCTGGTGGGCGGAAGCCAGTTTCACTCCCATGCTTTGTAAAGGGCTGCCTCTGAGCCCTCCCACTCCCATTTGCCAGAGCACCCAGGCCAGGAACTGTAGTCACTCTTAGGCCGCAGACTTGCAGTCGGCTGAATGCCGTGGTGTGGGAGGGTCAGGGATGAGGGAGCACCGCCCAATGAGATGGTCAGTACTGAGGGAGCGCCGCATTGTTGGAGGGTCAGTGCTGAGGGAGAGCCGCACTGTTGGAGGGTCAGTACTGAGGGAGCGCCGCATTGTTGCAGGGCCAGTTCTGAGGGAGTGCAGCACTGTCGGAGAGTCAGTACTGAGGGAGCGCCGCACTGTGGGAGAGTCAGTACTGAGGGAGTGTCACACTTTCGTAGGGTCAGTACTGAGGGAGTGCCGCACTGTCGGAGGGTCAGTACTGAGGGAGAGTCGCACTGTGGGAGGGTCAATTATGAGGGAGCGCTGCATATTCGAAGGGTCAGTACTGAGGAAGTGCTGCACTGTCGGAGGGACTGTGCTGAGGGAGAGCCGCAATGTCGGAGGGTCAGTACTGAGGGAGCGCAGCACTGTCAGAGGGTCTGTGCTGAGGGAGTGCCGCACGGTGGGAGGTTCAGTTATGAGGGATCGCCGCATATTCGTAGGGTCAGTACTGAGGAAGTGCTGCACTGTCGGAGGGTCTGTGCTGAGGGAGAGCCGCACCGTCGGAGGGTCAGTATTGAGGGAGAGCCGCACTGTCGGAGGGTCAGTACTGAGGGAGAGCCGCACCACTGGAGGGTCAGTACTGAGGGAGAGCCGCACTGTCGGAGGGTCAGTACTGAGGGAGAGCCGCACTGTCGGAGGGTCAATGCTTAGGGAGAGCCGCAATGTCGGAGGGTCAGGGCTGAGGGATAGCCGCACTGTCGGAGGGTCAGTACTGAGGGTGAGCCGCACTGTCGGACGGTCAGTACTGAGGGAGAGCCGCACTGTCGGAGGGTCAGGGCTGAGGGAGAGCCGCTCTGTCGGAGGGTCAGTACTGAGGGAGAGAGGCACTGTCAGAGGGTCAGTACTGAGGGAGTGCTGCATATTCGGAGGTTCAGTGCTGAGGGAGGGTCTGCGCTGAGGGAGCGCCGCTCTGTCGGACAGTCTGCACTGAGGGAGAGCCGCACTGTCGGAAAGTCTGTGCTGAGGGAGAGCCGTACTCTCAGAGGGTCAGTGGTTACGGAGTGCCACACTGTTGGAGGGTCAGTACTGAGGCAGACCCGCTCTGTCGGAGGGTCAGTGATGAGGGAGAGCCGCAATGTCGGAGGGTCAGTGCTGAGGGAGAGCCGCACTGTCAGAGGGTCAGTGCTGAGGGAGAGCCGCACTGTCGGAGGGTCAGTACTGAGGGTGAGCCGCACCGTCAGAGGGTCAGTGCTGAGGGAGAGCCGCATTGTCGGAGGGGCAGTACTGAGGGAGCGCAGCACTGTCAGAGGGTCTGTGCTGAGGGAGTGCCGCACGGTGGGAGGTTCAGTTATGAGGGATCGCCGCATATTCGTAGGGTCAGTACTGAGGAAGTGCTGCACTGTCGGAGGGTCTGTGCTGAGGGAGAGCCGCACTGTCGGAGGGTCAGTATTGAGGGAGAGCCGCACTGTCAGAGGGTCTGTACTGAGGGAGAGACGCAATGTCGGAGGGTCAGTACTGAGGGAGAGCCTCACTGTCGGAGGGTCAGTCCTGAGGGAGAGCCGCTCCGTCGGAGGGTCAGTGCTGAGGGCGAGCCGCACTGTCGGAGGGTCAGTACTGAGGGAGTGCCGCACTGTCGGAGGGTCAGTACTGCGGGAGAGCCGCACTGTCGGAGGGTCAGTGCTGTGGGAGAGCCGCACTGTCGGTGGGTCAGTACTGAGGCAGAGTTGCACTGTCGGAGGGTCAGTGCTGAGGGAGCGACGCACTGTCGGATGTCAGTGCTGAGAGAGAGCCGCACTGTCGGAGGGTCAGTACTGAGGGAGCGCTGCACTTTCGGAGGGTCAGTACTGAGGGAGAGCCGCACTGTCGGAGGGACAGTACTGAGGGAGAGCCGCACTGTCGGAGGGTCAGTACTGAGGTAGAGCCGCTCCGTCGGACGGTCAGTGATGAGGAAGTGCCGCACTGTGGGACGGTCAGTACTGAGGGAGAGCCGCACTGTCGGAGGGTCAGTGCTGAGGGAGAGCCGCACTGTGGGAGGGTCAGTACTGAGAGAGAGCCGCACTGTCGGATGGTCAGTACTGAGGGAGAGCTGCACTGTCGGAGGGTCAGTACTGAGGGAGAGCCGCACTGTCGGAGGGTCTGTGCTGAGGGACAGCCGCACTGTCGGAGGGTCAGTGCTGAGGGAGAGCCGCACTGTCAGAGGGTCTGTACTGAGGGAGTGCCGCACTTTCAGAGGGTCAGTGCAGGGGGAGAGCCGCACTGTCGGAGTGCCAGTACTGAGGGAGAGCCGCACTGTCGGAGGGTCAGTGCTGAGGGAGAGCTGCACTGTGGGAGGGTCAGTGCTGAGGGAGAGTCACACTGTCGGAGGGTCAGTACTGAGGGAGAGCCGCAATGTCGGTTGGTCTGTGCTGAGGGAGAGCCGCACTGTCGGAGGGTCAGTACTGAGGGAGAGCCGCAATGTTGGAGGGACAGTACTGAGGGAGAGCCGGAATGTCGGAGGGTCAGTGCCGAGGGAGCGCCGCACTGTCGGATGGTCAGTGCTGAGGGAGAGAGGCACCGTCAGAGGGTCAGTACTGAGGGAGCGCTGCACCTTCGGAGGTTCAGTGCTGAGGGAGGGTCTGCGCTAAGGGAGCGCTGCTCTGTCGGACGGTCTGCACTGAGGGAGAGCGACACTATCGGAGGGTCAGTTCTGAGGGAGAGCCGCACTATCGGAGGGTCAGTGCTGAGGGAGAGCCGAACATTCAGAGGGTCAGTGGTGAGGGAGTGCCGCACTGTGGGAGGGTCAGTGATGAGGGAGAGCCGCTCTGTGGGAGGGTCAGTACTGAGGGAGCGCCGCACTGTTGGAGGGTCAGTGCTGAGGGAGAGCCGCACTGTCGGTGGGTCAGTTCTGAGGGACAGCTGCACTGTCGGAGGGTCAGTGCTGAGGCATTGCCTCACTGTGGGAGGGTTAGTAATGAGGGAGAGCCGCACTGTCGGAGGGTCAGTACTGAGGGAGCGCCGCACTGTCGGAGGGTCAGTGCTGAGGGAGAGCCGCACTGTTGGACTGTCAGTATGGAGGCAGAGCCGCAGTGTCGGAGGGTCAGTGCTGAGGGAGAGCCGCACTGTCGGAGGGTCAGTACTGAGGGAGAGCCGCACTGTCGGAGGGTCAGTACTGAGGGAGAGCCGCACTGTCGGAGGGTCAGTTATGAAGGAGATCCGCACTGTTGGAGGGTCAGTGATGAGGGAGAGCCGCACTGTCGGAGGGTCAGTACTGAGGGAGAGCCGCACTGTCGGATGGTCAGTACTGAGGGAGAGCTGCACTGTCGGAGCGTCAGTACTGAGGGAGAGCCGCACTGTCGGAGGGTCAGTACTGAGGGAGAGCCGCACTGTTGGAGGGTCAGTATTGAGGGAGACCCGCACTGTCGGAGGGTCAGTACTGAGGGACAGCCGCACTGTCGGAGGGTCAGTACTGAGGGAGAGCCGCACTGTCGGAGGGTCAGTGCTGAGGGAGACTGCACTGTCAGAGGGTCTGTACTGAGGGAGTGCCGCACTGTCGGAGGGTCAGTACTGAGGGAGAGCCGCACTGTCGGAGGGTCAGTACTGAGGGAGAGCCACACTGTCGGAGGGTCAGTACTGAGGTAGTGCCGCACTGTGGGAGGGTCAGTGCTGAGGGAGAGCCGCACTGTCGGAGGGTCAGTGCTGAGGGAGAGCCGCACTGTCGGAGGTTCTGTGCTGAGGGAGTACCGTACTGTCGGAGGGTCAGTACTGAGGGAGAGCCGCACTGTCGGAGGGTCAGTGCTGAGGGAGCGCCGCACTGTGGGAGGGTCAGTAGTGAGGGAGAGCCGCACTGTCGGAGGGTCAGTCCTGAGGGAGAGCCGCACTGTCAGAGGGTCAGTGCTGAGGGAGAGCCGCTCCGTCGGAGGTTCAGTACTGAGGGAGCGCCGCGCTGTTGGAGGGTCAGTGCAGGGGGAGAGCCGCACTGTGAGAGGGTCAGTGCTGAGGAGAGTCACACTGTCAGAGGGTCAGTATTGAGGGAGCGCCGCACTGTCGGAGGGTCAGAACTGAGGGAGCGCCGCACTGTCGGAGGGTCAGTACTGAGGGAGCGCCGGGGACCGTGGTGATGTGTTGTTGGGGGGTAGGGGTTCAGGGACGCGGAGTCAAACTCGCTGGTGGGCGGAAGGCAGTTTCGCTCCCATGCTCTGTGGCGGGCCGCACTGACAGATGGTCTGTACTGCGGGAGAGCCGCACTGTCGGAGGGTCAGTACTGAGGGAGCGCCGGGGACCGTGGTGATGTGTTGTTGGGGGGTAGGGGTTCAGGGACGCGGAGACAAACTCGCTGGCGGGCGGAAGGCAGTTTCACTGCCATGCTCTGTGGCGGGCCGCACTGACAGATGGTCTGTACTGCGGGAGAGCCGCACTGTCGGAGGGTCAGTACTGAGGGAGCGCCGGGGACCGTGGTGATGTGTTGTTGGGGGGTAGGGGTTCAGGGACACGGAGACAAACTCGCTGGCGGGCGGAAGGCAGTTTCGCTCCCATGCTCTGTGGCGTGCCGCAGTGACAGATGGTCTGTACTGCGGGAGAGCCGCACTGTCGGAGGGTCAGTACTGAGGGAGCGCCGGGGACCGTGGTGATGTGTTGTTGGGGCGTAGGGGTTCAGGGACGCGGAGTCAAACTCGCTGGTGGGCGGAAGCCAGTTTCACTCCCATGCTTTGTAAAGGGCTGCCTCTGAGCCCTCCCACTCCCATTTGCCAGAGCACCCAGGCCAGGAACTGTAGTCACTCTTAGGCCGCAGACTTGCAGTCGGCTGAATGCCGTGGTGTGGGAGGGTCAGGGATGAGGGAGCACCGCCCAATGAGATGGTCAGTACTGAGGGAGCGCCGCATTGTTGGAGGGTCAGTGCTGAGGGAGAGCCGCACTGTTGGAGGGTCAGTACTGAGGGAGCGCCGCATTGTTGCAGGGCCAGTTCTGAGGGAGTGCAGCACTGTCGGAGAGTCAGTACTGAGGGAGCGCCGCACTGTGGGAGAGTCAGTACTGAGGGAGTGTCACACTTTCGTAGGGTCAGTACTGAGGGAGTGCCGCACTGTCGGAGGGTCAGTACTGAGGGAGAGTCGCACTGTGGGAGGGTCAATTATGAGGGAGCGCTGCATATTCGAAGGGTCAGTACTGAGGAAGTGCTGCACTGTCGGAGGGACTGTGCTGAGGGAGAGCCGCAATGTCGGAGGGTCAGTACTGAGGGAGCGCAGCACTGTCAGAGGGTCTGTGCTGAGGGAGTGCCGCACGGTGGGAGGTTCAGTTATGAGGGATCGCCGCATATTCGTAGGGTCAGTACTGAGGAAGTGCTGCACTGTCGGAGGGTCTGTGCTGAGGGAGAGCCGCACCGTCGGAGGGTCAGTATTGAGGGAGAGCCGCACTGTCGGAGGGTCAGTACTGAGGGAGAGCCGCACCACTGGAGGGTCAGTACTGAGGGAGAGCCGCACTGTCGGAGGGTCAGTACTGAGGGAGAGCCGCACTGTCGGAGGGTCAATGCTTAGGGAGAGCCGCAATGTCGGAGGGTCAGGGCTGAGGGATAGCCGCACTGTCGGAGGGTCAGTACTGAGGGTGAGCCGCACTGTCGGACGGTCAGTACTGAGGGAGAGCCGCACTGTCGGAGGGTCAGGGCTGAGGGAGAGCCGCTCTGTCGGAGGGTCAGTACTGAGGGAGAGAGGCACTGTCAGAGGGTCAGTACTGAGGGAGTGCTGCATATTCGGAGGTTCAGTGCTGAGGGAGGGTCTGCGCTGAGGGAGCGCCGCTCTGTCGGACAGTCTGCACTGAGGGAGAGCCGCACTGTCGGAAAGTCTGTGCTGAGGGAGAGCCGTACTCTCAGAGGGTCAGTGGTTACGGAGTGCCACACTGTTGGAGGGTCAGTACTGAGGCAGACCCGCTCTGTCGGAGGGTCAGTGATGAGGGAGAGCCGCAATGTCGGAGGGTCAGTGCTGAGGGAGAGCCGCACTGTCAGAGGGTCAGTGCTGAGGGAGAGCCGCACTGTCGGAGGGTCAGTACTGAGGGTGAGCCGCACCGTCAGAGGGTCAGTGCTGAGGGAGAGCCGCATTGTCGGAGGGGCAGTACTGAGGGAGAGCCACACTGTCGGAGGGTCAGTGCTGAGGGAGAGCCGTACTGTTGGAGGGTCTTCGCTGAGGGACAGCCGCACTGTTGGAGGGTCAGTGCTGAGGGAGAGCCGCACTGTCAGAGCGTCAGTTCTGAGGGAGAGCCACACTGTCAGAGGGTCTGTACTGAGGGAGAGACGCAATGTCGGAGGGTCAGTACTGAGGGAGAGCCTCACTGTCGGAGGGTCAGTCCTGAGGGAGAGCCGCTCCGTCGGAGGGTCAGTGCTGAGGGCGAGCCGCACTGTCGGAGGGTCAGTACTGAGGGAGTGCCGCACTGTCGGAGGGTCAGTACTGCGGGAGAGCCGCACTGTCGGAGGGTCAGTGCTGTGGGAGAGCCGCACTGTCGGTGGGTCAGTACTGAGGGAGAGTTGCACTGTCGGAGGGTCAGTGCTGAGGGAGCGACGCACTGTCGGAGGTCAGTGCTGAGGGAGAGCCGCACTGTCGGAGGGTCAGTACTGAGGGAGCGCTGCACTTTCGGAGGGTCAGTACTGAGGGAGAGCCGCACTGTCGGAGGGACAGTACTGAGGGAGAGCCGCACTGTCGGAGGGTCAGTACTGAGGTAGAGCCGCTCCGTCGGACGGTCAGTGATGAGGAAGTGCCGCACTGTGGGACGGTCAGTACTGAGGGAGAGCCGCACTGTCGGAGGGTCAGTGCTGAGGGAGAGCCGCACTGTGGGAGGGTCAGTACTGAGAGAGAGCCGCACTGTCGGATGGTCAGTACTGAGGGAGAGCTGCACTGTCGGAGGGTCAGTACTGAGGGAGAGCCGCACTGTCGGAGGGTCTGTGCTGAGGGACAGCCGCACTGTCGGAGGGTCAGTGCTGAGGGAGAGCCGCACTGTCAGAGGGTCTGTACTGAGGGAGTGCCGCACTTTCAGAGGGTCAGTGCAGGGGGAGAGCCGCACTGTCGGAGTGCCAGTACTGAGGGAGAGCCGCACTGTCGGAGGGTCAGTGCTGAGGGAGAGCTGCACTGTGGGAGGGTCAGTGCTGAGGGAGAGTCACACTGTCGGAGGGTCAGTACTGAGGGAGAGCCGCAATGTCGGTTGGTCTGTGCTGAGGGAGAGCCGCACTGTCGGAGGGTCAGTACTGAGGGAGAGCCGCAATGTTGGAGGGACAGTACTGAGGGAGAGCCGCAATGTCGGAGGGTCAGTGCCGAGGGAGCGCCGCACTGTCGGATGGTCAGTGCTGAGGGAGAGAGGCACTGTCAGAGGGTCAGTACTGAGGGAGCGCTGCACCTTCGGAGGTTCAGTGCTGAGGGAGGGTCTGCGCTAAGGGAGCGCTGCTCTGTCGGACGGTCTGCACTGAGGGAGAGCGACACTATCGGAGGGTCAGTTCTGAGGGAGAGCCGCACTATCGGAGGGTCAGTGCTGAGGGAGAGCCGAACATTCAGAGGGTCAGTGGTGAGGGAGTGCCGCACTGTGGGAGGGTCAGTGATGAGGGAGAGCCGCTCTGTGGGAGGGTCAGTACTGAGGGAGCGCCGCACTGTTGGAGGGTCAGTGCTGAGGGAGAGCCGCACTGTCGGTGGGTCAGTTCTGAGGGACAGCTGCACTGTCGGAGGGTCAGTGCTGAGGCATTGCCTCACTGTGGGAGGGTTAGTAATGAGGGAGAGCCGCACTGTCGGAGGGTCAGTACTGAGGGAGCGCCGCACTGTCGGAGGGTCAGTGCTGAGGGAGAGCCGCACTGTTGGACTGTCAGTATGGAGGCAGAGCCGCAGTGTCGGAGGGTCAGTGCTGAGGGAGAGCCGCACTGTCGGAGGGTCAGTACTGAGGGAGAGCCGCACTGTCGGAGGGTCAGTACTGAGGGAGAGCCGCACTGTCGGAGGGTCAGTTATGAAGGAGATCCGCACTGTTGGAGGGTCAGTGATGAGGGAGAGCCGCACTGTCGGAGGGTCAGTACTGAGGGAGAGCCGCACTGTCGGATGGTCAGTACTGAGGGAGAGCTGCACTGTCGGAGCGTCAGTACTGAGGGAGAGCCGCACTGTCGGAGGGTCAGTACTGAGGGAGAGCCGCACTGTTGGAGGGTCAGTATTGAGGGAGACCCGCACTGTCGGAGGGTCAGTACTGAGGGACAGCCGCACTGTCGGAGGGTCAGTACTGAGGGAGAGCTGCACTGTCGGAGGGTCAGTGCTGAGGGAGACTGCACTGTCAGAGGGTCTGTACTGAGGGAGTGCCGCACTGTCGGAGGGTCAGTACTGAGGGAGAGCCGCACTGTCGGAGGGTCAGTACTGAGGGAGAGCCACACTGTCGGAGGGTCAGTACTGAGGTAGTGCCGCACTGTGGGAGGGTCAGTGCTGAGGGAGAGCCGCACTGTCGGAGGGTCAGTGCTGAGGGAGAGCCGCACTGTCGGAGGTTCTGTGCTGAGGGAGTACCGTACTGTCGGAGGGTCAGTACTGAGGGAGAGCCGCACTGTCGGAGGGTCAGTGCTGAGGGAGCGCCGCACTGTGGGAGGGTCAGTAGTGAGGGAGAGCCGCACTGTCGGAGGGTCAGTCCTGAGGGAGAGCCGCACTGTCAGAGGGTCAGTGCTGAGGGAGAGCCGCTCCGTCGGAGGTTCAGTACTGAGGGAGCGCCGCGCTGTTGGAGGGTCAGTGCAGGGGGAGAGCCGCACTGTGGGAGGGTCAGTGCTGAGGAGAGTCACACTGTCAGAGGGTCAGTATTGAGGGAGCGCCGCACTGTCGGAGGGTCAGAACTGAGGGAGCGCCGCACTGTCGGAGGGTCAGTACTGAGGGAGCACCGGGGACCGTGGTGATGTGTTGTTGGGGGGTAGGGGTTCAGGGACGCGGAGTCAAACTCGCTGGTGGGCGGAAGGCAGTTTCGCTCCCATGCTCTGTGGCGGGCCGCACTGACAGATGGTCTGTACTGCGGGAGAGCCGCACTGTCGGAGGGTCAGTACTGAGGGAGCGCCGGGGACCGTGGTGATGTGTTGTTGGGGGGTAGGGGTTCAGGGACGCGGATTCAAACTCGCTGGCGGGCGGAAGGCAGTTTCGCTCCCATGCTCTGTGGCGGGCCGCACTGACAGATGGTCTGTACTGCGGGAGAGCCGCACTGTCGGAGGGTCAGTACTGAGGGAGCGCCGGGGACCGTGGTGATGTGTTGTTGGGGCGTAGGGGTTCAGGGACGCGGAGACAAACTCGCTGGTGGGCGGAAGCCAGTTTCACTCCCATGCTTTGTAAAGGGCTGCCTCTGAGCCCTTCCACTCCCATTTGCCAGAGCACCCAGGCCAGGAACTGTACTCACTCTTAGGCCGCAGAATTGCAGTCGGCTGAATGCCGTGGTGTGGGAGGGTCAGGGCTGAGGGAGCACCGCCCCAATCAGATGGTCAGTACTGAGGGAGCGCCGCATTGTTGCAGGGCCAGTTCTGAGGGAGTGCGGCACTGTCGGTGGGTTAGTACTGAGGGAGTGCCGCGCTGTTGGAGGGTCAGTGCATATGGAGTGCAGCACTGTCGGAGGGTTAATACTGAGGGAGCGCCACACTGTTGGAGGGTCAGTACTGAGGGAGTGCAGAACCGTCAGATGTTTTGTGCTGAGGGTGTGCAGCACTGTCAGAGGGTCAGTACTGAGGAAGCGCCGCAATTTCGTAGGGTCAGTACTGAGGGAGTGCCGCACTGTTGGAGGGTCAGTGCTGAGGGCGCACAACACTGTCAGAGGGTCAGTACTGAGGAAGTGCTGCACTGTCGGAGGGTCAGTGCTGAGGGAGTGCCGCACTGTCAGAGGGTCAGTACTGAGGAAGTGCTGCACTGTCGGAGGGTCAGTGCTGAGGGAGAGCGGCACTGTCGGAGGGTCACTACTGAGGGAGAGCCGCACTGTCGGAGGGTCAGTGCTGAGGCAGAAACGCACTGTCGGAAGGTCAGTACTGAGGGAGAGCCGCACTGTCGGAGGGTCAGTGCTGAGGCAGAGCCGCACTGTCGGAGGGTCAGTACTGAGGGAGCACTGCACCTTCGGAGGTTCAGTGCTGAGGGAGGGTCAGTGCTGAGGGAGAGGCGCACTGTAGGATGTTCAGTACTGAGGGAGAGCCGCTCTGTCGGACAGTCTGCACTGAGGGAGAGCCGCACTGTCGGAGGGTCAGTGCTGAGGGAGAGCCACACTGTCGGAGGGTCAGTACTGAGGGAGAGCCGCACTGTCGGATGGTCAGTACTGACGGAGAACCGCACTGTCGGAGGGTCAGTACTGAGGGAGTGCCGAACTGTCGGAGGGTCAGTACTGAGGGAGAGCCGCACTGTCGGAGAGTCAGTACTGAAGGAGAGCCGCACTCTCAGAGGGTCAGTGGTGAGGGAGTGCCGCACTGTGGGAGGGTAAGAACTGAGGGAGAGCCGCACTGTCGGATGGTCAGTACTGAGGGAGAGCCGCACTGTCAGAGGGTCAGTACTGAGGGAGAGCCGCGCTGTTGGAGGGTCAGTACTGAGGGAGCGCCGCACTGTGGGAGGGTCAGCGCTGAGGGACAGCCGCACTGTCGGAGGGTCAGTGCAGGGGGAGAGCCGCACTGTCGGAGGGTCAGTGCTGAGGGAGCGCCGCACTCTGGGAGGGTCAGCGCTGAGGGACAGCCGCACTGTCGGAGGGTCAGTGCAGGGGGAGAGCCGCACTGTCGGAGGGTCAGTACTGAGGGAGAGCCGCTCTGTGGGAGGGTCAGTGCTGAGGAGAGTCACACTGTCAGCGGGTCAGTACTGAGGGAGAGCCGGACTGTCAGAGGGACAGTGCTGAGGGAGAGACGCACTGTCGGAGGGTCAGTGCTGAGGGAGAGCCGCACTGTCAGAGGGTAAGTACTGAAGGAGCGCTGCACCTTCGGAGGTTCAGTGCTGAGGGAGGGTCTGCGCTGAGGGAGAGCCGCTCTGTCGGAGGGTCAGTGCTGAGGGAGAGCCGCACTCTCAGAGGGTCAGTGGTGAGGGAGTGCCGCACTGTGGGAGGGTCAGTACTGAGGGAGAGTCGCACTGTCGGAGGGTCAGTAATGAGGGAGAGCCGCACTGTCGGAGGGTCAGTACTGAGGGAGTGCCGCACTGTCGGAGGGTCAGTAATGAGGGACCGCCGCACTGTCGGAGGGTCAGTAATGAGGGAGAGCCGCACTGTCGGAGGGTCAGTACTGAGGGAGCGCCGCACTGTCGGAGGATCAGTGCTGAGGGAGAGCCGCACTGTCGGAGGGTCAGTACTGAGGGAGAGACGCAATGTCGGAGGGTCAGTAATGATGGAGAGCCGCACTGTCGGAGGGTCAGAACTGAGGGAGAGACGCACTGTCGGAGGGTCAGTACTGAGGGAGAGCCGCACGGTCGGAGGGTCAGTGTTGAGGGAGAGCCGCACTGTCGGAGGGTCAGTACTGAAGGAGAGCCGCACTGTCGGAGGGTTAGTGCTGAGGGAGAGACGCACTGTCGGAGGGTCATTGCTGATGGAGAGCCGCACTGTCGGAGGGTCAGTACAGAGGGAGAGCCGCACTGTCGGACGGTCTGCACTGAGGGAGAGCCACACTATCGGAGGGTCAGCGCTGAGGGAGAGCCGCTCTGTCGGACGGTCAATGCTGAGGGAGAACCGCACTGTCGGAGGGTCAGTGCTGAGGGAGAGCCGCACTGTCGGAGGGTCAGTGGTGAGGGAGTGCCGCACTGTCGGAGGGTCAGTACTGAGGGAGCGCCGCACTGTCGGAGGGTCAGTGCTGAGGGAGAGCCGCACTGTCAGAGGGTCAGTGCTGAGGGAGAGCCGGAATGTCACAGGGTCAGTGATGAGGGAGAGCCGCACTGTTGGACGGTCAGTACTGAGGGAGAGCCGCACTGTCGGACGGTCAATGCTGAGGGAGAACCGCACTGTCGGAGGGTCAGTGCTGAGGGAGAGCCGCACTGTCGGAGGGTCAGTGGTGAGGGAGTGCCGCACTGTCGGAGGGTCAGTACTGAGGGAGCGCCGCACTGTCGGAGGGTCAGTGCTGAGGGAGAGCCGCACTGTCAGAGGGTCAGTGCTGAGGGAGAGCCGCACTGTTGGACGGTCAGTTCTGAGGGAGAGACGCAATGTCGGAGGGTCAGTAATGATGGAGAGCCGCACTGTCGGAGGGTCAGAACTGAGGGAGAGACGCACTGTCGGAGGGTCAGTACTGAGGGAGAGCCGCACGGTCGGAGGGTCAGTGTTGAGGGAGAGCCGCACTGTCGGAGGGTCAGTACTGAAGGAGAGCCGCACTGTCGGAGGGTCAGTGCTGAGGGAGAGACGCACTGTCGGAGGGTCATTGCTGATGGAGAGCCGCACTGTCGGAGGGTCAGTACAGAGGGAGAGCCGCACTGTCGGACGGTCTGCACTGAGGGAGAGCCACACTATCGGAGGGTCAGCGCTGAGGGAGAGCCGCTCTGTCGGACGGTCAATGCTGAGGGAGAACCGCACTGTCGGAGGGTCAGTGCTGAGGGAGAGCCGCACTGTCGGAGGGTCAGTGGTGAGGGAGTGCCGCACTGTCGGAGGGTCAGTACTGAGGGAGCGCCGCACTGTCGGAGGGTCAGTGCTGAGGGAGAGCCGCACTGTCAGAGGGTCAGTGCTGAGGGAGAGCCGGAATGTCACAGGGTCAGTGATGAGGGAGAGCCGCACTGTTGGACGGTCAGTACTGAGGGAGAGCCGCACTGTCGGACGGTCAATGCTGAGGGAGAACCGCACTGTCGGAGGGTCAGTGCTGAGGGAGAGCCGCACTGTCGGAGGGTCAGTGGTGAGGGAGTGCCGCACTGTCGGAGGGTCAGTACTGAGGGAGCGCCGCACTGTCGGAGGGTCAGTGCTGAGGGAGAGCCGCACTGTCAGAGGGTCAGTGCTGAGGGAGAGCCGCACTGTTGGACGGTCAGTTCTGAGGGAGAGCCGCACTGTCGGAGGGTCAGTGATGAGGGAGAGCCGCACTGTCGGAGGGTCAGTGTTGAGGGAAAGCCGCACTGTCGGAGGGTCAGTACTGAGGGAGAGCCGCACTGTCGGAGGGTCAGTACTGAGGGAGAGCCGCATTGTTGGAGGGTCGGCGCTGAAGGAGAGCCGCACTGTCGGAGGGTCGGTGCTGAGGGAGAGACACACTGTCGGAGGGTCAGTGCTGAGGGAGAGCCGCACTGTCGGAGGGTCAGTACGGAGGGAGAGCCGCACTGTCGGAGGGTCAGTGCTGAGGGAGAGCCGCACTGTCGGAGGGTCAGTGCTGAGGGAGAGCCGCACTGTTGGAGGGTCAGTGCTGAGGGAGAGCCGCACTGTCAGAGGTTCAGTGCTGAGGGAGAGCCGCACTGTCGGAGGGACAGTGCTGAGGGAGAACCGCACTTTAGGAGTGTCAGTGCAGAGGGTGAGGTGCACTGTCGGTTAGTCAGTACTGAGGGAGAGCCGCACTGTCGGAGAGTCAGTACTGAGGCAGAGCCGCACTGTCGGAGGGTCATTACTGAGGGAGCGCCGCACTTTCGGAGGTTCAGTGCTGTGGTAGCGCTGCACTGTCGAAGGGTCAGTATGGAGGGAGAGCCGCACTTTCGGAGGGTCAGTACTGAGGGAGAGCCGAACTGTCGGACGGTCAGTACTGAGGGAGCGCCGCACTGTCGGAGGGTCAGTACTGAGGGAGAGCTGCAGTGTCGGAGGGTCAGTGCTGATGGAGAGCCGCACTGTCGGAGGGTCAGTACTGAGGGAGAGCCGCACTGTCGGAGGGTCAGTGCTGATGGAGTGCCACACTGTCGGAGGGTCAGTACTGAGGGAGAGCCGCACTGTCGGAGGGTCAGTGCAGAGGGTGAGCCGCACTGTCGGACGGTCAGTACTGAGGTAGCGCCGCACTGTCGGAGGGTCAGTACTGAGGGAGAGCCGCACTGTCGGGGAGTCAGTACTGAGGGAGCGCAGCACTTTCATATGTTCTATGCTGAGGGAGAGCCGCACTGTCGGATTGTCTGTGCTGAGGGAATGCCGCAATGTCGAAGGGTCAGCACTTTTGGAACGCCGCAGTGTAGGAGGGTCAGTGCTAAGGGAGCGTGGCACTGTCGGAGGGTCAGTGCTGAGGGAGAGCCGCACTGTCGGAGGGTCAGTGCTGAGGGAGAGCCGCACTGTCAGAGGGTCAGTGCTGAGGGAGAGCCGCACTGTCGGAGGGTCAGTGCTGAGGGAGAGCCGCACTGTCGGAGGGTCAGTACTGAGGGAGAGCCGCATTGTCGGAGGGTCAGTGCTGAGGGAGAGCCGCACTGTCGGAGGGTCAGTGCTGAGGGAGTGCTGCACTGTTGGAGGGTCAGTACTGAGGGAGAGCCGCACTGTAGGAGGTACAATGCTGAGGGAGCGCCGCACTGTTGGAGGGTCAGTGCTGATTGAGACCCGCACTTTAGGAGGGTCAGTGCTGAGGGAGAGCCGCTCTGTCGGAGGGTCAGTGCTGAGGGAACGCCGCACTGTCGGAGGGTCAGTGCTGAGGGAGAGCCGCACTGTTGGAGTGTCAGTATGGAGGGAGCACTGCACTGTCGGAGGGTCAGTACTGAGGGAGAGACGCACTGTTGGAGGGTCAGTGCTGAGGGAGTGCCGAAATGTTGGAGGGTCACTACTGAGGGAGAGCCGCACTGTCGGAGGGTCAGTGCTGAGGGAGAGCCGCACTGTCGGAGGGTCAGTATGGAGGGAGAGCCCCACTGTCGGAGGGTTAGTACTGAGTGAGAGCTGCACTGTAGGAGGTTCAGTGCCGAGGGAGCGCCGCGCTGTCGGAGGGTTAGTACTGAGGGAGAGCCGCACTGTCGGAGGGTCAGTGCTGAGGGAGTGCCGCACTTTAGGACGGTCAGTGCAGAGGGAGAGCCGCACTTTCGGAGGGTCAGTGCTGAGGGAGAGCAGCACCGTCGCAGGGTCAGTACTGAGGGAGAGCAGCACTGTCGGAGGGTCAGTGCTGAGGGACAGCCGCAGTGTCGGAGGGTCAGTACTGACGTAGAGCCGCAGTGTCAGAGGGTCAGTTCTGAGGGAGAGCCGCACTGTCTGAGGGTCAGTACTGAGGGAGCGCCGCACTGTCGGAGGGTGAGTACGGAGGGAGAGCCGCACTGTCAGAGGGTGAGTGCTGAGGGAGTGCTGCACTGTTGGAGGGTTAGTACTGAGGGAGCGCCTCACTGTCGGAGGGTCAGTGCTGAGGGAGAGCCGCACTGTCGGGGGGTCAGTACTGAGGGAGCGCAGCATTGTCAGATGATCTGTGCTGAGGGAGAGCCACACTGTGGGTGGGTCAGTACTGAGGAAGTGCTGCACTGTCAGAGGGTCTGTGCTGAGGGAGAGCCGCAATGTTGGAGGGTCAGTACTGAGGGAGAGCCGTACTGTCGGAGGGTCAGTAATGAGGGAGAGCCGTACTGTCGGAGGGTCAGTGCTGAGGGAGAGCCGCACTGTCGGAGGGTCAGTACTGACGCAGAGCCGCACTGTCGGATGGTCAGTACTGAGGGAGAGCCGCACTGTCGGAGGGTCAGTGCTGAGGGAGAGCCGCACTGTCGGAGAGTCAGTACTGAGGGAGAGCCGCACTGTTGGAGGGTCAGTACTGAGGGAGAGCCGCACTGTCGGAGGGTCATTACTGAGGGAGTGCCGCTTGGCGGAGGGTGAGTACGGAGGGAGAGCAGCACTGTCGGGGGGTGAGTACGTAGGTTGAGCCGCACTTTTGGAGGGTCAGTACTGAGGGAGAGCAGCACTGTCGGAGGGTCAGTGCTGAGGGAGAGCAGCACTGTCGGTGGGTCAGTGCTGAGGGAGAGCCGCACTTTCGGAGGATCAGTACTGAGGGAGAGCCGCACTGTCGGAGGGTCAGTGCTGAGGGAGAGCCACACTGTCGGAGGGTCAGTACTGAGGGAGAGCCGCACTGTCGGAGGGTCAGTACGGAGGGAGAGCCGCACTGTCGGAGTGTCAGTGCTGATGGAGAGCCGCACTGTCGGAGCGTCAGTACTGAGGGAGAGCCGCACTGTCGGAGGGTCAGTACTGAGGGAGAGCCGCACTGTCGGAGGGTCAATACTGAGGGAGAGCCTCACTGTCAGAGGGTCAGTACTGAGGGAGTGCCGTATTGTCGGAGGGTCAGTACTGAGGGAGAGCCACACTGTCGGAGGGTCAGTTCTGAGGTAGTGCCGCACTGTCGGAGGGTCATTACTGAGGGAGTGCCGCTTGGCGGAGGGTGAGTACGGAGGGAGAGCAGCACTGTCGGGGGGTGATTACGTAGGGTGAGCCGCACTTTCGGAGGGTCAGTACTGAGGGAGAGCAGCACTGTCGGTGGGTCAGTGCTGAGGGAGAGCCGCACTGTCGGAGGGTCAGTGCTGAGGGAGAGCCGCACTTTCGGAGGATCAGTACTGAGGGAGAGCCGCACTGTCGGAGGGTCAGTGCTGAGGGAGAGCCGCACTGTCGGAGGGTCAGTACTGAGGGAGAGCCGCACTGTCGGAGGGTCAGTACTGAGGGAGAGCCGCACTGTCGGTGGGTCAGTGCTGAGGGAGAGCCGCACTTTCGGAGGGTCAGTGCTGAGGGAGAGATGCACTGTCGGAGGGTCAGTGCTGAGGGAGAGCCGCACTGTCGGAGGGTCAGTGCTGATGGAGCGCCGCACTGTCGGAGGGTCAGTGCTGAGGGAGAGCCGCACTGTGGAGGGTCAGTGCTGAGGGAGAGCCGCACTGTCGGAGGGTCAGTGCTGAGGGAGAGCCGCACTGTCGGAGGGTCAGTGCTGATGGAGCGCCGCACTGTCGGAGGGTCAGTGCTGAGGGAGCACCGCACTGTCGGAGGGTCAGTGCTGAGGAAGCGCCGGTCTGTCAGACGGTCTGCACTGAGGGAGAGCCACACTATCGGAGGGTCAGTTCTGAGGGAGAGTCGCAATATCGGAGGGTCAGTGCTGAAGGAGAGCCGCATTCTCAGAGGGCCAGTGGTGAGGGAGTGCCGCACTGTGGGAGGGTCAGTACTGAGGGAGAGCCGCACTGTCGGAGGGTCAGTGATGAGGGAGAGCTGCACTGTCGGAGGGTCAGTACTGAGGGAGAGCCGCACTGTCGGAGGGTCAGTGCTGAGGGAGAGCCGCACTGTGGGAGGGTCAGTACTGAGGGAGCGCCGCACTGTCGGAGGGTCAGTGCTGAGGGAGAGCCGCACTGTCGGAGGGTCAGTGCTGAGGGAGAGCCGCACTGTCGGAGGGTCAGTGCTGAGGCATTGCCTCACTGTGTGAGGGTCAGTACTGAGGGAGAGCCGCACTGTCGGTGGGTCAGTACTGAGGGAGAGCTGCACTGTCGGAGAGTCAGTGCTGAGGCATTGCCTCACTGTGGGAGGGTCAGTACTGAGGGAGAGCCGCACTGTCGGAGGGTCAGTACTGAGGGAGAGCCGCACTGTCGGAGGGTCAGTGCTGAGGGAGAGCCGCACTGTCGGAGGGTCAGTGCTGAGGGAGGGCCGCACTGTCGGAGGGTCAGTACGGAGGGAGAGCCGCACTGTCGGTGGGTCAGTGCTGAGGGACTGCCGCACTTTCGGAGGGTCAGTACTGAGGGAGAGCCGCACTGTTGGAGGGTCAGTGCTGAGTTAGAGCCGCACTGTCAGAGGGTCAGTGCTGAGGGAGAGCTGCACTGTCGGAGGGACAGTGCTGAGGGAGAGCCGCACTGTTGGAGGGTCAGTGCTGAGGGAGAGCCGCACTGTCAGAGGTTCAGTGCTGAGGGAGAGCCGCACTGTCGGAGGGACAGTGCTGAGGGAGAACCGCACTTTAGGAGGGTCAGTGCAGAGGGTGAGGTGCACTGTCGGAGGGTCATTACTGAGGCAGAGCCGCACTGTCGGACGGTCAGTACTGAGGGAGAGCCGCACTGTCGGAGGGTCAGTACTGAGGGAGAGCCGCACTGTCGGAGGGTCAGTACTGAGGGAGAGCCGCACTGTCGGAGGGTCAGTACTGAGGGAGAGCCGCACTGTCGGAGGGTCAGTACTGAGGGAGCGCTGCACTGTCGGAGGGACAGTGCTGAGGGAGAACCGCACTTTAGGAGGGTCAGTGCAGAGGGTGAGGTGCACTGTCGGAGGGTCATTACTGAGGCAGAGCCGCACTGTCGGACGGTCAGTACTGAGGGAGAGCCGCACTGTCGGAGGGTCAGTACTGAGGGAGAGCCGCACTGTCGGAGGGTCAGTACTGAGGAAGAGCCGCACTGTCGGAGGGTCATTACTGAGGCAGAGCCGCACTGTCGGACGGTCAGTACTGAGGGAAAGCCGCACTGTCCGACGGTCAGTGCTGAGGGAGCGCGGCAATGTCGGAGGGTCAGTGCTGAGGGAGAGCCGCACTGTCGTAGGGTCAGTGCTGAGGGAGAGCAGCACTGTCGGAGTTTCAGTACTGAGGGAGAGTCGCAATGTCGGAGGGTCAGTGCTGAGGGAGAGCCGCACTGTCGGATGGTCAGTACGGAGGGAGAGCCGCACTGTCGGAGGGTCAGTGCTGAGGGAGAGCCGCACTGTCGGAGGGTCAGTGCTGAGGGAGTGCCGCACTGTCGGAGGGTCAGTACTGAGGGAGAGCCGCACTGTTGGAGGGTCAGTGCTGAGGGAGAGCCGCACAGTCAGAGGTTTAGTGCTGAGGGAGAGCCGCACTGTCGGAGGGTCAGTACTGAGGGAGAGCCGCAGTGTTGGAAGGCCAGTGCTGAGGGAGGGCCGCATTGTCGGAGGGTCAGTGCTGAGGGTCAGCTGCACTGTCGGAGGGTCAGTGCTGAGGGAGTGCTGCACTGTTGGAGGGTCAGTACTGAGGGAGAGCCGCGCTGTAGGAGGTACAGTGCTGATGGAGCGCCGCACTGTCGGAGGGTCAGTACGGAGGGAGCGCCGCACTGTCGGAGGGTCAGTGCTGAGTGAGAGCCGCACTTTTCGAGGGTCAGTATGGAGGGAGAGCCGCACTGTCGGAGGGTCAGTACTGAGGGAGAGCCGCACTGTCGGAGGGTCATTACTGAAGGATCGCTGCACTGTCGGAGGGTCAGTGCTGAGGGAGTGCTGCACTGTTGGAGGGTCAGTACTGAGGGAGAGCCGCACTGTCGGAGGTTCAGTGCTGAGGGAGAGCAGCACTGTCGGAGGTTCAGTACTGAGGGAGAGTCGCAATCTCGGAGGGTCAGTGCTGAGGGAGAGCCGCACTGTCGGATGGTCAGTACGGAGGGAGAGCCGCACTGTCGGAGGGTCAGTGCTGAGGGAGAGTCGCACTGTCGGAGGGTCAGTGCTGAGGGAGTGCCGCACTGTCGGAGGGTCAGTACTGAGGGAGAGCCGCACTGTTGGAGCGTCAGTGCTGAGGGAGAGCCGCACAGTCAGAGGTTTAGTGCTGAGGGAGAGCCGCACTGTCGGAGGGTCAGTACTGAGGGAGAGCCGCAGTGTTGGAAGGCCAGTGCTGAGGGAGGGCCGCATTGTCGGAGGGTCAGTGCTGAGGGTCAGCTGCACTGTCGGAGGGTCAGTGCTGAGGGAGTGCTGCACTGTTGGAGGGTCAGTACTGAGGGAGAGCCGCGCTGTAGGAGGTACAGTGCTGATGGAGCTCCGCACTGTCGGAGGGTCAGTACGGAGGGAGCGCCGCACTGTCGGAGGGTCAGTGCTGAGTGAGAGCCGCACTTTTCGAGGGTCAGTATGGAGGGAGAGCCGCACTGTCGGAGGGTCAGTACTGAGGGAGAGCCGCACTGTCGGAGGGTCATTACTGAAGGATCGCTGCACTGTCGGAGGGTCAGTGCTGAGGGAGTGCTGAAATATCGGAGGGTCAGTACTGAGGGAGAGCCGCACTGTCGGAGGGTCAGTGCTGAGGGAGGGCCGCACTGTCGGAGGGTCAGTACTGAGGGAGCGCCGCACTGTCGGAGGGTCAGTACTGAGGGAGAGCCGCAGTGTCGGAGGGTCAGTACTGACGTAGAGCCGCAGTGTCGGAGGGTCAGTTCTGAGGGAGAGCCGTACTGTCGGAGGGTCAGTACTGGGGGAGAGCCGCACTGTCGGAGGGTCAGTTCTGAGGGAGAGCCGCACTGTCGGAGGGTCAGTACTGAGGGAGAGCCGCACTGTCGGATGGTGAGTACGGAGAGAGAGCTGCACTGTCGGAGGGTGAGTGCTGAGGGAGTGCTGCACTGTTGGAGGGTTAGTACTGAGGGAGCGCCTCACTGTCGGAGGGTCAGTGCTGAGGGAGAGCCGCACTGTCGGAGGGTCAGTACTGAGGGAGCGCAGCATTGTCAGATGATCTGTGCTGAGGGAGTGCCGCACTGTGGGTGGGTCAGTTATGAGGGAGTGCCGCATATTCGGAGGGTTAGTACTGAGGAAGTGCTGCACTGTCGGAGGGTCTGTGCTGAGGGAGAGCCGCAATGTTGGAGGGTCAGTATTGATGGAGCACCGCACTGTCGGAGGGTCAGTGCTGAGGGAGAGCCGCACTGTCGGAAGGTCAGTGCTGAGGGAGAGCCGCACTGTCGGATGGTTAGTACTGAGGGAGAGCCGCACTGTCGGAGGGTCAGTGCTGAGGGAGAGCCGCACTGTGGGAGGGTCAGTACTGAGGGAGCGCCGCACTGTCGGAGGGTCAGTGCTGAGGGAGAGCCGCACTGTCGGAGGGTCAGTGCTGAGGGAGAGCCGCACTGTCGGAGGGTCAGTGCTGAGGCATTGCCTCACTGTGTGAGGGTCAGTACTGAGGGAGAGCCGCACTGTCGGTGGGTCAGTACTGAGGGAGAGCTGCACTGTCGGAGAGTCAGTGCTGAGGCATTGCCTCACTGTGGGAGGGTCAGTACTGAGGGAGAGCCGCACTGTCGGAGGGTCAGTACTGAGGGAGAGCCGCACTGTCGGAGGGTCAGTGCTGAGGGAGAGCCGCACTGTCGGAGGGTCAGTGCTGAGGGAGGGCCGCACTGTCGGAGGGTCAGTACGGAGGGAGAGCCGCACTGTCGGTGGGTCAGTGCTGAGGGACTGCCGCACTTTCGGAGGGTCAGTACTGAGGGAGAGCCGCACTGTTGGAGGGTCAGTGCTGAGTTAGAGCCGCACTGTCAGAGGGTCAGTGCTGAGGGAGAGCTGCACTGTCGGAGGGACAGTGCTGAGGGAGAGCCGCACTGTTGGAGGGTCAGTGCTGAGGGAGAGCCGCACTGTCAGAGGTTCAGTGCTGAGGGAGAGCCGCACTGTCGGAGGGACAGTGCTGAGGGAGAACCGCACTTTAGGAGGGTCAGTGCAGAGGGTGAGGTGCACTGTCGGAGGGTCATTACTGAGGCAGAGCCGCACTGTCGGACGGTCAGTACTGAGGGAGAGCCGCACTGTCGGAGGGTCAGTACTGAGGGAGAGCCGCACTGTCGGAGGGTCAGTACTGAGGGAGAGCCGCACTGTCGGAGGGTCAGTACTGAGGGAGAGCCGCACTGTCGGAGGGTCAGTACTGAGGGAGCGCTGCACTGTCGGAGGGACAGTGCTGAGGGAGAACCGCACTTTAGGAGGGTCAGTGCAGAGGGTGAGGTGCACTGTCGGAGGGTCATTACTGAGGCAGAGCCGCACTGTCGGACGGTCAGTACTGAGGGAGAGCCGCACTGTCGGAGGGTCAGTACTGAGGGAGAGCCGCACTGTCGGAGGGTCAGTACTGAGGAAGAGCCGCACTGTCGGAGGGTCATTACTGAGGCAGAGCCGCACTGTCGGACGGTCAGTACTGAGGGAAAGCCGCACTGTCCGACGGTCAGTGCTGAGGGAGCGCGGCAATGTCGGAGGGTCAGTGCTGAGGGAGAGCCGCACTGTCGTAGGGTCAGTGCTGAGGGAGAGCAGCACTGTCGGAGTTTCAGTACTGAGGGAGAGTCGCAATGTCGGAGGGTCAGTGCTGAGGGAGAGCCGCACTGTCGGATGGTCAGTACGGAGGGAGAGCCGCACTGTCGGAGGGTCAGTGCTGAGGGAGAGCCGCACTGTCGGAGGGTCAGTGCTGAGGGAGTGCCGCACTGTCGGAGGGTCAGTACTGAGGGAGAGCCGCACTGTTGGAGGGTCAGTGCTGAGGGAGAGCCGCACAGTCAGAGGTTTAGTGCTGAGGGAGAGCCGCACTGTCGGAGGGTCAGTACTGAGGGAGAGCCGCAGTGTTGGAAGGCCAGTGCTGAGGGAGGGCCGCATTGTCGGAGGGTCAGTGCTGAGGGTCAGCTGCACTGTCGGAGGGTCAGTGCTGAGGGAGTGCTGCACTGTTGGAGGGTCAGTACTGAGGGAGAGCCGCGCTGTAGGAGGTACAGTGCTGATGGAGCGCCGCACTGTCGGAGGGTCAGTACGGAGGGAGCGCCGCACTGTCGGAGGGTCAGTGCTGAGTGAGAGCCGCACTTTTCGAGGGTCAGTATGGAGGGAGAGCCGCACTGTCGGAGGGTCAGTACTGAGGGAGAGCCGCACTGTCGGAGGGTCATTACTGAAGGATCGCTGCACTGTCGGAGGGTCAGTGCTGAGGGAGTGCTGCACTGTTGGAGGGTCAGTACTGAGGGAGAGCCGCACTGTCGGAGGTTCAGTGCTGAGGGAGAGCAGCACTGTCGGAGGTTCAGTACTGAGGGAGAGTCGCAATCTCGGAGGGTCAGTGCTGAGGGAGAGCCGCACTGTCGGATGGTCAGTACGGAGGGAGAGCCGCACTGTCGGAGGGTCAGTGCTGAGGGAGAGTCGCACTGTCGGAGGGTCAGTGCTGAGGGAGTGCCGCACTGTCGGAGGGTCAGTACTGAGGGAGAGCCGCACTGTTGGAGCGTCAGTGCTGAGGGAGAGCCGCACAGTCAGAGGTTTAGTGCTGAGGGAGAGCCGCACTGTCGGAGGGTCAGTACTGAGGGAGAGCCGCAGTGTTGGAAGGCCAGTGCTGAGGGAGGGCCGCATTGTCGGAGGGTCAGTGCTGAGGGTCAGCTGCACTGTCGGAGGGTCAGTGCTGAGGGAGTGCTGCACTGTTGGAGGGTCAGTACTGAGGGAGAGCCGCGCTGTAGGAGGTACAGTGCTGATGGAGCTCCGCACTGTCGGAGGGTCAGTACGGAGGGAGCGCCGCACTGTCGGAGGGTCAGTGCTGAGTGAGAGCCGCACTTTTCGAGGGTCAGTATGGAGGGAGAGCCGCACTGTCGGAGGGTCAGTACTGAGGGAGAGCCGCACTGTCGGAGGGTCATTACTGAAGGATCGCTGCACTGTCGGAGGGTCAGTGCTGAGGGAGTGCTGAAATATCGGAGGGTCAGTACTGAGGGAGAGCCGCACTGTCGGAGGTCAGTGCTGAGGGAGGGCCGCACTGTCGGAGGGTCAGTACTGAGGGAGCGCCGCACTGTCGGAGGGTCAGTACTGAGGGAGAGCCGCAGTGTCGGAGGGTCAGTACTGACGTAGAGCCGCAGTGTCGGAGGGTCAGTTCTGAGGGAGAGCCGTACTGTCGGAGGGTCAGTACTGGGGGAGAGCCGCACTGTGGGAGGGTCAGTTCTGAGGGAGAGCCGCACTGTCGGAGGGTCAGTACTGAGGGAGAGCCGCACTGTCGGATGGTGAGTACGGAGAGAGAGCTGCACTGTCGGAGGGTGAGTGCTGAGGGAGTGCTGCACTGTTGGAGGGTTAGTACTGAGGGAGCGCCTCACTGTCGGAGGGTCAGTGCTGAGGGAGAGCCGCACTGTCGGAGGGTCAGTACTGAGGGAGCGCAGCATTGTCAGATGATCTGTGCTGAGGGAGTGCCGCACTGTGGGTGGGTCAGTTATGAGGGAGTGCCGCATATTCGGAGGGTTAGTACTGAGGAAGTGCTGCACTGTCGGAGGGTCTGTGCTGAGGGAGAGCCGCAATGTTGGAGGGTCAGTATTGATGGAGCACCGCACTGTCGGAGGGTCAGTGCTGAGGGAGAGCCGCACTGTCGGAAGGTCAGTGCTGAGGGAGAGCCGCACTGTCGGATGGTTAGTCCTGAGGGAGAGCCGCACTGTCGGAGGGTCAGTACTGAGGGAGAGCCGCACTGTCGGAGGGTCATTACTGAGGGAGTGCCGCTTGGCGGAGGGTGAGTACGGAAGGAGAGCCGCACTGTCGGGGGGTGAGTACATAGGGTGAGCCGCACTGTGGGAGGGTCAGTGCTGAGGGAGAGCCGCACTGTCGGAGGGTCAGTGCTGAGGGAGAGCCGCACTGTCGGAGGGTCAGTACTGAGTGAGAGCCGCACTGTCGGAGGGTCAGTGCTGAGGGAGAGCCGCACTGTCGGAGGGTCAGTACTGAGGGAGCGCCGCACTGTCGGAGGGTCAGTACTGAGGCAGAGCCGCACTGTCGGAGGGTCAGTACTGAGTGAGAGCCGCACTGTCGGAGGGTCAGTGCTGAGAGAGAGCCGCACTGTCAGTGGGTCAGTGCTGAGGGAGAGACGCACTGTCGGAGGGTCTGTACTGAGGGAGAGCCTCACTGGCAGGCGGGTCATTGCTGAGGGAGAGACGCACTGTCGGAGGTTCAGTGCTGAGGGAGAGCCGCACTGTCGGAGGGTCAGTACCGAGGCAGGCCTGCACTGTCGGATGGTCAACGCTGAGGGAGGCGCCGCTCTGTCGGAGGGTCAGTACTGAGGGAGAGCCGAACTGTCGGAGGGTCAGGACTGAGGGAGCGCCGCACTGTCAAAGGATCAGTACTGAGGGAGAGCCGCAGTGTCGGAGGGTCAGTGCTGAGGGAGAGCTGCACTTTCGGAGAGTCAGTTCTGAGGGAAAGCCGCAGTGTCGGTGAGTCAGTACTGAGGGGGAGCTGCACTGTCAGAGGGTCAGTACTGAGGGAGAGCCGCACTGTCTTATGGTCAGTAATGAGGGACAGCCGCACTGTCGGAGGGTCAGTACTGAGGGAGAGCCGCATTATCAGAGGGTCAGTGCTGAGGGAGAGCCGCACAGTAGGAGGGTCAGTGCTGAGGGAGTGCCGCACTGTCGGAGGGTCAGTGCTGATGGAGCGCCGCACTGTCGGAGGGTCAGTAAGGAGGGAGTGCCGCACTGTCGGAGGGTCAGTGCTGATGGAGCGCCGCATTGTCGGAGGGTCAGTACGGAGGGAGCGCCGCACTGTCGGAGGGTCAGTGCTGAGTGAGAGCTGCACTTTTCGAGGGTCAGTATGGAGGGAGAGCCGCACTGTCGGAGGGTCAGTACTGAGGGAGAGAAGCACTGTCGGAGGGTCAGTGCTGAGGGAGTGCCGCACTGTTGGAGGGTCAGAACTGAGGGAGAGCCGCACTGTCTTATGGTCAGTACTGAGGGAGAGCTGCACTCTCGGAGGGTCAGTACTGAGGGAGAGCTGGACTGTCGGAGGGTCAGTGCTGAGGGAGAGCCGCACTGTCGGAGGGTCAGTGCTGAGGGAGCGCCGCACTGTCGGAGGGTCATTACTGAGGTAGCGCCGCACTGTCGGAGGGTCCGCGCTGAGGGAGAGCAGCACTGTCGGAGGGTCAGTGCTGAGGGAGAGCCGCACTGTCGAGGGTCATTACTGAGGGAGAGCCGCACTGTCGGTGGGTCAGTGCTGAGGGGAGGTGCCGTATTGTCGGAGGGGTCAGTACTGAGGGATCGCCGCACTGTCGGAGGGTCAGTGCAGAGGGTGAGCCGCACTGTCGGACGGTCAGTGCTGAGGGAGCGCGGCAATGTCGGTGGGTCAGTACTGAGGGAGAGCCGCACTGTCGGAGGGTCAGTGCTGAGGGAGAGCAGCACTGTCGGAGGTTCAGTACTGAGGGAGAGTCGCAATGTCGGAGGGTCAGTGCTGAGGGAGAGCCGCACTGTCGGATGGTCAGTACGGAGGGAGAGCCGCACTGTCGGAGGGTCAGTGCTGAGGGAGAGCCGCACTGTCGGAGGGTCAGTGCTGAGGGAGTGCCGCACTGTCGGAGGGTCAGTACTGAGGGAGAGCCGCACTGTTGGAGGGTCAGTGCTGAGGGAGAGCCGCACTGTCGGAGGGTCAGTACTGAGGGAGAGCCGCAGTGTTGGAAGGCCAGTGCTGAGGGAGGGCCGCATTGTCGGAGGGTCAGTGCTGAGGGTCAGCTGCACTGTCGGAGGGTCAGTGCTGAGGGAGTGCTGCACTGTTGGAGGGTCAGTACTGAGGGAGAGCCGCGCTGTAGGAGGTACAGTGCTGAGGGAGCGCCGCACTGTCGGAGGGTCAGTGCTGATTGAGACCCGCACTTTAGGAGGGTCAGTGCAGAGGGAGAGCCGCACTGTGGGAGGGTCAGTGCTGATGGAGCGCCGCACTGTCGGAGGGTCAGTACGGAGGGAGCGCCGCACTGTCGGAGGGTCAGTGCTGAGTGAGAGCCGCACTTTTCGAGGGTCAGTATGGAGGGAGAGCCGCACTGTCGGAGGGTCAGTACTGAGGGAGAGCCGCACTGTCGGAGGGTCAGTACTGAGGGAGAGCCGCACTGTCGGAGGGTCATTACTTAAGGATCGCTGCACTGTCGGAGGGTCAGTGCTGAGGGAGTGCTGCACTGTTGGAGGGTCACTACTGAGGGAGAGCCGCTCTGTCGGAGGGTCAGTGCTGAGGGAGAGACGCACTGTCGGAGGGTCAGTATGGAGGGAGAGCCGCACTGTCGGAGGGTCAGTACTGAGGGAGAGAAGCACTGTCGGAGGGTCAGTGCTGAGGGAGTGCCGCACTGTTGGAGGGTCAGAACTGAGGGAGAGCCGCACTGTCGGAGGGTCAGTACTGAGGGAGTGCCGCACTGTCGGAGGGTCAGTACTGATGGAGAGCCGCACTGTCGGAGGGTCAGTACTGACGGAGAGCCGCACTGTCGGAGGGTCAGTACTGAGGGAGAGCCGCACTGTCGGAGGGTCAGTACTGAGGGAGAGCCGCACTGTCGGAGGGTCAGTACTGAGGGAGAGCCGCACTGTCGGAGGGTCAGTACTGAGGGAGAGCCGCACTGTCGGAGGGTAAGTACTGATGGAGAGCCGCACTGTCGGAGGGTCAGTGCTGAGGGAGCGCCGCACTGTCGGAGGGTCAGTGCTGAGGGAGTGCCGCACTGTCGGAGGGTCAGTGCTGAGGGAGAGCCGCACTGTCGGAGGGTCAGTGCTGAGGGAGAGCCGCACTGTCGGAGGGTCAGTACTGAGGGAGAGCCGCTCTGTTGGAGGGTCAGTTCTGAGGGAGAGGTGCACTGTCGGAGGGTCAGTACTGAGAGAGAGCCGGACTGTGGGAGGGTCAGTACTGAGGGAGAGCCACCTGTCGGAGGGTCAGTACTGAGGGAGAGCCGAACTGTCGGAGGGTCAGTGCTGAGGGAGAGCCGCACTGTCAGAGGGTCAGTGCTGAGGGAGAGCCGCATTGTGGGAGGGTTAGTGCTGAGGGAGAGATGCACTGTCGGAGGGTAAGTACTGAGAGAGAGCCGCACTGTCGGAGGGTCAGTGCTGAGGGAGCGCCGCACTGTCGGAGGGCCAGTACTGAGGGAGAGCTGCACTGTCGGAGGGTCAGTACTGAGGAAGAGCCGCTCTGTTGGAGGGTCAGTACTGAGGGGGAGGTGCACTGTCGGAGGGTCAGTACTGAGAGAGAGCCGCACTGTCGGAGGGTCAGTGCTGAGGGAGAGCCGCACTGTCGGAGGGTCAGTAATGAGGGAGAGCCGCACTGTCGGAGGGTCAGTGCTGAGGGAGAGCCGGACTGTCAGAGGGTCAGTACTGAGGGAGAGCCGCACTGTCGGAGGGTCAGTACTGAGGGAGTGCCGCACTGTCGGAAGGTCAGTACTGATGGAGAGACGCACTGTCGGAGGGTCAGTACTGAGGGAGAGCCGCACTGTCGGAGGGTCAGTACTAAGGGAGAGCGTCACTGTCGGAGGGTCAGTGCTGAGGGAGCGCCGCACTGTCGGAGGGTTAGTTCTGAGGTAGTGCCGCACTGTCGGAGGTTCTGTGCTGAGGGAGAGCCGCACTGTCGGAGGGTCAGTGCTGAGGGAGCGCCGCACTGTCGGAGGGTCAGTACTGAGGGAGGTCTGCACTGTTGGAACATTAGGACTGAGGGAGAGCCGCACTGTTGGAGGGTCAGTGCTGAGGGAGAGGTGCACTGTCGGAGGGTCAGTACTGAGAGAGAGCCGCACTGTCGGAGGGTCAGTGCTGAGGGAGAGCTGCACTGTCGGAGGGTCAGTGCTGAGGGAGAGCCGCACTGTCGGGGGGTGAGTACTGAGGGAGAGCCGCACTGCCGGAGGGTCAGTACTGAGGGAGAGCCGCACTGTCGGAGGGTCAGTACTGAGGGAGAGCCGCACTGTCGGAGGGTCAGTACTGAGGGAAAGCCGAACTGTTGTAGGGTCATTGCTGAGGGAGAGCTGCAATGTCGGAGGTTCAGTACTGAGGGAGAGCCGCACTTTCGGAGGGTCAGTGTTGAGGGAGAGCCGCACTGTCGGAGGGTGAGTACTGATGGAGAGCCGCACTGTCGGAGGGTCAGTGCTGAGGAAGAGCCGCACTGTCGGAGGGTCAGTGCTGAGGGAGAGCCGGTCTGTCGGAGGGTCAGTACTGAGGCAGAACCGCACTGTGGGAGGGTCAGTGCTGAGGGAGAACCGCACTGTCGGAGGGTCAGGATGAGGGAGCGCCATACTGTCGGAGGATCAGGCTGAGGGAGAGCCACACTGTCGGAGGGTCAGTGCTGAGGGAGAGCCGCACTGTCGGAGGGGTCAGTGCTGAGGGAGAGCCGCACTGTCGGAGGGTCAGTGCTGAGGGAGAGCCGCACTGTCGGAGGGTCAGTACTGAGGTAGAGCCGCACTGTCGGAGGGTCAGTACTGAGGGAGTGCTGCACTGTCGGAGGGTCAGTGCTGAGGGAGATCCGCACTGTCAGAGGGTCAGTACTGAGGGAGAGCTGCACAGATGGAGGGTCTGTGCTGAGGGAGAGCCGCACTGTCGGAGGGTCAGTGCTGAGGGAGAGCTGCACTGTTGGAGGGTCAGTTCTGAGGGAGAGGGGCACTGTTGGAGGGTCAGTACTGAGAGAGAGCTGCACTGTGGGAGGGTCAGTTCTAAGGGAGAGGGGCACTGTCGGAGGGTCAGTACTGAGGGAGAGCCGCACTGTCGGAGGGTCTGTGCTGAGGGAGAGCCGCACTGTCGTGGGCTGAGTACTGAGGGAGAGCCGGACTGCCGGAGGGTCAGTACTGAGGGAGAGCCGCACTTTCGGAGGGTCAGTGTTGAGGGAGAGCTGCACTGTCGGAGGGTCAGTGGTGAGGGAGAGCCGGACTGTCGGAGGGTCAGGATGAGGGAGAGCCGTACTGTTGGAGGATCAGGCTGAGGGAAAGCCACACTGTCGGAGGGTCAGTGCTGAGGGAGTGCCGCAATGTTGGAGGGTCAGTGCTGAGGGAGAGCTGCACTGTCGGAGGGTCAGTACTGATGGAGAGCCGCACTGTCGGAGGGTCAGTACTAAGCGAGAGCGTCACTGTCGGAGGGTCAGTGATGAGGGAGCGCCGCACTGTCGGAGGGTGAGTACCGAGGGAGAGCCGCACTGTCGGAGGGTCAGTACTGAGGGAGCGCTGCACTGTCGGAGGGTCAGTACTGAGGGAGCCAGCACTGTTGTAGGGTCAATGCTGAGGGAGAGCCGCACTTTCGGAGGGTCAGTACTGAGGGAGCTCCGCACTTTCGGAGGGTCAGTGCTGAGAGAGAGCCGCACTGTCGGAGGGTCAGTGCTGAGGGAGAGCCGCACTGTCGGAGGGTCAGTACTGATGGAGAGCCGCACTGTGGGAGGGTCAGTGCTGAGGGAGAGACGCACTGTCGGAGAGTCAGTACTAAGGGAGACCCGCACTTTCGGAGGGTCAGTACTGAGGGAGAGCCGCACTGTCGGAGGGTCAGTACTAAGGGAGAGCCGCACTGTCGGAGGGTCAGTGCTGAGGGAGAGCCGCACTTTTGGAGGGTCACTACTGAGGTAGAGCCGCACTGTCAGAGGGTCTGTGCTGAGGGAGAGCCGCACTGTCGGAGGGTCAATGCTGAGGGAGAGCCGCATTGTGGGAGGGTCAGTGCTGAGGGAGAGCCGCATTGTGGGAAAGTCAGTGCTGAGGGGGAGCTGCAATGTCGGAGGGTCAGTACTGAGGGAGAGCCGCACTGTCGGAGTGTCAGTGCTGAGGGAGAGCCTCACTGTCGGTTGGTCAGTGCTGAGGGAGAGCCGCACTGTCGGAGGGTCAGTACTGAGGGAGTGCCGCACTGTCAGAGGGACTGTGCTGAGGGAGAGCCTCACTGTCGGAGGGTCAATGCTGAGGGAGAGCCGCATTGTGGGAGGGTCAGTGCTGAGGGAGAGCCGCATTGTGGGAAGGTCAGTGCTGAGGGAGAGCCGGACTGTCGGAGGGTCAGTGCTGAGGGAGAGCCGCAATGTCGGAGTGTCAGTGCTGAGGGAGAGCCTCACTGTCAGTTGGTCAGTGCTGAGGGAGAGCCGCACTGTCGGAGGGTCAGTGTTGAGGGAGAGCCGCACTGTCGGAGGGTCAGTGATGAGGGAGAGCCGCACTGTCGCAGGGTCAGTGCTGAGGGAGAGCCGCACTGTCGGAGGGTCAGTACTGAGGGAGAGCCGCACTGTCGGAGGGTCAGTACTGAGGGAGAGCCGCACTGTCGGATGGTCAGTACGGAGGGAGAAACGCACTGTCGGAGGGTCAGTACCGAGGGAGAGCCGCACTGTCGGAGGGTCAGTACTGAGGGAGAGCCGCACTGTCGGAGGGTCAGTACTGAGGGAGTGCCGCACTGTCAGAGGGTCTGTGCTGAGGGAGAGCCGCACTGTCGGAGGGTCAGTACTGAGGGAGAGCCGCACTGTAGGAGGGTCAATGCTGAGGGAGAGCCGCACTGTCGGAGGGTCAATGCTGAGGGAGAGCCGCATTGTGGGAGGGTCAGTGCTGAGGGAGAGCCGCATTGTGGGAAGGTCAGTGCTGAGGGAGAGCCGCACTGTCGGAGGGTCAGTGCTGAGGGAGAGCCGAACTGTCGGAGGGTCAGTACCGAGGGAGAGCCGCACTGTCGGAGGGTCAGTACTTAGGGAGAGCTGCACTGTTGGAGGGTCAGTTCTGAGGGAGAGGGGCACTGTTGGAGGGTCAGTACTGAGAGAGAGCTGCACTGTGGGAGGGTCAGTTCTAAGGGAGAGGGGCACTGTCGGAGGGTCAGTACTGAGGGAGAGCCGCACTGTCGGAGGGTCTGTGCTGAGCGAGAGCCGCACTGTCGTGGGCTGAGTACTGAGGGAGAGCCGGACTGCCGGAGGGTCAGTACTGAGGGAGAGCCGCACTTTCGGAGGGTCAGTGTTGAGGGAGAGCCGCACTGTCGGAGGGTCAGTGCTGAGGGAGAGCCGGACTGTCGAAGGGTCAGGAAGAGGGAGAGCCGTACTGTTGGAGGATCAGGCTGAGGGAAAGCCACACTGTCGGAGGGTCAGTGCTGAGGGAGTGCCGCAATGTCGGAGGGTCAGTGCTGAGGGAGAGCTGCACTGTCGGAGGGTCAGTACTGATGGAGAGCCGCACTGTCGGAGGGTCAGTACTAAGCGAGAGCGTCACTGTCGGAGGGTCAGTGATGAGGGAGCGCCGCACTGTCGGAGGGTGAGTACCGAGGGAGAGCCGCACTGTCGGAGGGTCAGTACTGAGGGAGCGCTGCACTGTCGGAGGGTCAGTACTGAGGGAGCCAGCACTGTTGTAGGGTCAATGCTGAGGGAGAGCCGCACTTTCGGAGGGTCAGTACTGAGGGAGCTCCGCACTTTCGGAGGGTCAGTGCTGAGAGAGAGCCGCACTGTCGGAGGGTCAGTGCTGAGGGAGAGCCGCACTGTCGGAGGGTCAGTACTGATGGAGAGCCGCACTGTGGGAGGGTCAGTGCTGAGGGAGAGACGCACTGTCGGAGAGTCAGTACTAAGGGAGACCCGCACTTTCGGAGGGTCAGTACTGAGGGAGAGCCGCACTGTCGGAGGGTCAGTACTAAGGGAGAGCCGCACTGTCGGAGGGTCAGTGCTGAGGGAGAGCCGCACTTTTGGAGGGTCACTACTGAGGTAGAGCCGCACTGTCAGAGGGTCTGTGCTGAGGGAGAGGCGCACTGTCGGAGGGTCAATGCTGAGGGAGAGCCGCATTGTGGGAGGGTCAGTGCTGAGGGAGAGCCGCATTGTGGGAAAGTCAGTGCTGAGGGGGAGCTGCAATGTCGGAGGGTCAGTACTGAGGGAGAGCCGCACTGTCGGAGTGTCAGTGCTGAGGGAGAGCCTCACTGTCGGTTGGTCAGTGCTGAGGGAGAGCCGCACTGTCGGAGGGTCAGTACTGAGGGAGTGCCGCACTGTCAGAGGGACTGTGCTGAGGGAGAGCCGCACTGTCGGAGGGTCAATGCTGAGGGAGAGCCGCATTGTGGGAGGGTCAGTGCTGAGGGAGAGCCGCATTGTGGGAAGGTCAGTGCTGAGGGAGAGCCGGACTGTCGGAGGGTCAGTGCTGAGGGAGAGCCGCAATGTCGGAGTGTCAGTGCTGAGGGAGAGCCTCACTGTCAGTTGGTCAGTGCTGAGGGAGAGCCGCACTGTCGGAGGGTCAGTGTTGAGGGAGAGCCGCACTGTCGGAGGGTCAGTGATGAGGGAGAGCCGCACTGTCGCAGGGTCAGTGCTGAGGGAGAGCCGCACTGTCGGAGGGTCAGTACTGAGGGAGAGCCGCACTGTCGGAGGGTCAGTACTGAGGGAGAGCCGCACTGTCGGATGGTCTGTACTGAGGGAGAAACGCACTGTCGGAGGGTCAGTACCGAGGGAGAGCCGCACTGTCGGAGGGTCAGTACTGAGGGAGAGCCGCACTGTCGGAGGGTCAGTACTGAGGGAGTGCCGCACTGTCAGAGGGTCTGTGCTGAGGGAGAGCCGCACTGTCGGAGGGTGAGTGCTGAGGGAAAGCCGCACTGTGGGAGGGTCAGTGCTGAGGGAGAGATGCAGTGTCGAAGGGTCAGTACTGAGGGAGAGCCGCACTGTCGGAGGGTCTGTGCTGAGGGAGAGCTGCACTGTCGGAGGGTCAGTGCTGAGGGAGAGCCGCACTATCGGAGGGTCAGTGCTGAGGGAGAGCCGCACTGTCGGAGGGTCAGTGCTGAGGGAGAGCCGCACTGTCGTAGGGTCAGTGCTGAGGGAGAGCCGCACTGTCGGAAGGTCAGTACTGAGGGAGAGCCACACTGTCAGAGGGCGAGTGCTGAGGGAAAGCCGCACTGTGGGAGGGTCAGTGCTGAGGGAGAGACGCAGTGTCGAAGGGTCAGTACTGAGGGAGAGCCGCACTGTCGGAGGGTCTGTGCTGAGGGAGAGCTGCACTGTCGGAGGGTCAGTGCTGAGGGAGAGCCGCACTGTCGGAGGGTCTGTGCTGAGGGAGAGCCGCACTGTCGGAGGGTCAGTGCTGAGGGAGAGCCGCACTGTCGGAGGGTCAGTGCTGAGGGAGAGCCGCACTGTCGGAGGGTCAGTGCTGAGGGAGAGCCGCACTGTCGGAGGGTCAGTACTGAGGGAGAGCCGCACTGTCGGAGGGTCAGTACTAAGGGAGAGCGTCACTGTCGGAGTGTCAGTACTGAGTGAGAGCCGCACTGTCGGTGGGTCAGTGCTGAGGGAGAGCTGCACTGTCGGAGGGTCAGTGCTGAGGGAGAGGCGCACTGTCAGAGGGTCAATACTGAGGGAGAGCCGCACTGTCGTAGGGTCAGTTCTGAGGTAGTGCCGCACTGTCGGAGGGTCAGTACTGAGGGAGAGCCGCACTGTCGGAGCGTCTGTGCTGAGGGAGAACCGCACTGTCGGAGGGTCAGTACCGAGGGAGAGCCGCACTGTCGGAGGGTCAGTACTGAGGGAAAGCCGAACTGTTGTAGGGTCAATGCTGAGGGAGTGCTGCAATGTCGGAGGTTCAGTACTGAGGGAGAGCCGCACTTTCGGACGGTCAGTGCTGAGGGAGAGCCGCACTGTCGGAGGGTCAGTACTGATGGAGAGCCGCACTGTCGGAGGGTCAGTGCTGAGGGAAAGCCGCAATGTCGGAGGGTCAGTACTGAGGGAGAGCCACACTGTCAGAGGGTGAGTGCTGAGGGAAAGCCGCACTGTGGGAGGGTCAGTGCTGAGGGAGAGATGCAGTGTCGAAGGGTCAGTACTGAGGGAGAGCCGCACTGTCGGAGGGTCTGTGCTGAGGGAGAGCTGCACTGTCGGAGGGTCAGTGCTGAGGGAGAGCCGCACTATCGGAGGGTCAGTGCTGAGGGAGAGCCGCACTGTCGGAGGGTCAGTGCTGAGGGAGAGCCGCACTGTCGTAGGGTCAGTGCTGAGGGAGAGCCGCACTGTCGGAGGGTCAGTACTGAGGGAGAGCCGCACTGTCAGAGGGCGAGTGTTGAGGGAAAGCCGCACTGTGGGAGGGTCAGTGCTGAGGGAGAGACGCAGTGTCGAAGGGTCAGTACTGAGGGAGAGCCGCACTGTCGGAGGGTCTGTGCTGAGGGAGAGCTGCACTGTCGGAGGGTCAGTGCTGAGGGAGAGCCGCACTGTCGGAGGGTCTGTGCTGAGGGAGAGCCGCTCTGTCGGAGGGTCAGTGCTGAGGGAGAGCCGCACTGTCGGAGGGTCAGTGCTGAGGGAGAGCCGCACTTTCGGAGGGTCAGTGTTGAGGGAGAGCCGCACTGTCGGAGGGTCAGTGCTGAGGGAGAGCCGGACTGTCGGAGGGTCAGGATGAGGGAGAGCCGTACTGTTGGAGGATCAGGCTGAGGGAAAGCCACACTGTCGGAGGGTCAGTGCTGAGGGAGTGCCGCAATGTCGGAGGGTCAGTGCTGAGGGAGAGCTGCACTGTCGGAGGGTCAGTACTGATGGAGAGCCGCACTGTCGGAGGGTCAGTACTAAGCGAGAGCGTCACTGTCGGAGGGTCAGTGATGAGGGAGCGCCGCACTGTCGGAGGGTGAGTACCGAGGGAGAGCCGCACTGTCGGAGGGTCAGTACTGAGGGAGCGCTGCACTGTCGGAGGGTCAGTACTGAGGGAGCCAGCACTGTTGTAGGGTCAATGCTGAGGGAGAGCCGCACTTTCGGAGGGTCAGTACTGAGGGAGCTCCGCACTTTCGGAGGGTCAGTGCTGAGAGAGAGCCGCACTGTCGGAGGGTCAGTGCTGAGGGAGAGCCGCACTGTCGGAGGGTCAGTACTGATGGAGAGCCGCACTGTGGGAGGGTCAGTGCTGAGGGAGAGACGCACTATCGGAGAGTCAGTACTAAGGGAGACCCGCACTTTCGGAGGGTCAGTACTGAGGGAGAGCCGCACTGTCGGAGGTTCAGTACTAAGGGAGAGCCGCACTGTCGGAGGGTCAGTGCTGAGGGAGAGCCGCACTTTCGGACGGTCACTACTGAGGTAGAGCCGCACTGTCAGAGGGTCTGTGCTGAGGGAGAGCCGCACTGTCGGAGGGTCAATGCTGAGGGAGAGCCGCATTGTGGGAGGGTCAGTGCTGAGGGAGAGCCGCATTGTGGGAAAGTCAGTGCTGAGGGGGAGCTGCAATGTCGGAGGGTCAGTACTGAGGGAGAGCCGCACTGTCGGAGTGTCAGTGCTGAGGGAGAGCCTCACTGTCGGTTGGTCAGTGCTGAGGGAGAGCCGCACTGTCGGAGGGTCAGTACTGAGGGAGTGCCGCACTGTCAGAGGGACTGTGCTGAGGGAGAGCCGCACTGTCGGAGGGTCAATGCTGAGGGAGAGCCGCATTGTGGGATGGTCAGTGCTGAGGGAGAGCCGCATTGTGGGAAGGTCAGTGCTGAGTGAGAGCCGGACTGTCGGAGGGTCAGTGCTGAGGGAGAGCCGCAATGTCGGAGTGTCAGTGCTGAGGGAGAGCCTCACTGTCAGTTGGTCAGTGCTGAGGGAGAGCCGCACTGTCGGAGGGTCAGTGTTGAGGGAGAGCCGCACTGTCGGAGGGTCAGTGATGAGGGAGAGCCGCACTGTCGCAGGGTCAGTGCTGAGGGAGAGCCGCACTGTCGGAGGGTCAGTACTGAGGGAGAGCCGCACTGTCGGAGGGTCAGTACTGAGGGAGAGCCGCACTGTCGGATGGTCTGTACTGAGGGAGAAACGCACTGTCGGAGGGTCAGTACCGAGGGAGAGCCGCACTGTCGGAGGGTCAGTACTGAGGGAGAGCCGCACTGTCGGAGGGTCAGTACTGAGGGAGTGCCGCACTGTCAGAGGGTCTGTGCTGAGGGAGAGCCGCACTGTCGGAGGGTGAGTGCTGAGGGAAAGCCGCACTGTGGGAGGGTCAGTGCTGAGGGAGAGATGCAGTGTCGAAGGGTCAGTACTGAGGGAGAGCCGCACTGTCGGAGGGTCTGTGCTGAGGGAGAGCTGCACTGTCGGAGGGTCAGTGCTGAGGGAGAGCCGCACTATCGGAGGGTCAGTGCTGAGGGAGAGCCGCACTGTCGGAGGGTCAGTGCTGAGGGAGAGCCGCACTGTCGTAGGGTCAGTGCTGAGGGAGAGCCGCACTGTCGGAAGGTCAGTACTGAGGGAGAGCCACACTGTCAGAGGGCGAGTGCTGAGGGAAAGCCGCACTGTGGGAGGGTCAGTGCTGAGGGAGAGACGCAGTGTCGAAGGGTCAGTACTGAGGGAGAGCCGCACTGTCGGAGGGTCTGTGCTGAGGGAGAGCTGCACTGTCGGAGGGTCAGTGCTGAGGGAGAGCCGCACTGTCGGAGGGTCTGCTGAGGGAGAGCCGCACTGTCGGAGGGTCAGTGCTGAGGGAGAGCCGCACTGTCGGAGGGTCAGTGCTGAGGGAGAGCCGCACTGTCGGAGGGTCAGTGCTGAGGGAGAGCCGCACTGTCGGAGGGTCAGTACTGAGGGAGAGCCGCACTGTCGGAGGGTCAGTACTAAGGGAGAGCGTCACTGTCGGAGTGTCAGTACTGAGTGAGAGCCGCACTGTCGGTGGGTCAGTGCTGAGGGAGAGCTGCACTGTCGGAGGGTCAGTGCTGAGGGAGAGGCGCACTGTCAGAGGGTCAATACTGAGGGAGAGCCGCACTGTCGTAGGGTCAGTTCTGAGGTAGTGCCGCACTGTCGGAGGGTCAGTACTGAGGGAGAGGGGCACTGTCGGAGCGTCTGTGCTGAGGGAGAACCGCACTGTCGGAGGGTCAGTACCGAGGGAGAGCCGCACTGTCGGAGGGTCAGTACTGAGGGAAAGCCGAACTGTTGTAGGGTCAATGCTGAGGGAGTGCTGCAATGTCGGAGGTTCAGTACTGAGGGAGAGCCGCACTTTCGGACGGTCAGTGCTGAGGGAGAGCCGCACTGTCGGAGGGTCAGTACTGATGGAGAGCCGCACTGTCGGAGGGTCAGTGCTGAGGGAAAGCCGCAATGTCGGAGGGTCAGTACTGAGGGAGAGCCACACTGTCAGAGGGTGAGTGCTGAGGGAAAGCCGCACTGTGGGAGGGTCAGTGCTGAGGGAGAGATGCAGTGTCGAAGGGTCAGTACTGAGGGAGAGCCGCACTGTCGGAGGGTCTGTGCTGAGGGAGAGCTGCACTGTCGGAGGGTCAGTGCTGAGGGAGAGCCGCACTATCGGAGGGTCAGTGCTGAGGGAGAGCCGCACTGTCGGAGGGTCAGTGCTGAGGGAGAGCCACACTGTCAGATGGCGAGTGCTGAGGGAAAGCCGCACTGTGGGAGGGTCAGTGCTGAGGGAGAGACGCAGTGTCGAAGGGTCAGTACTGAGGGAGAGCCGCACTGTCGGTGGGTCTGTGCTGAGGGAGAGCTGCACTGTCGGAGGGTCAGTGCTGAGGGAGAGCCGCACTGTCGGAGGGTCTGTGCTGAGGGAGAGCCGCTCTGTCGGAGTATCAGTGCTGAGGGAGAGCCGCACTGTCGGAGGGTCAGTGCTGAGGGAGAGCCGCACTGTCGGAGGGTCAGTACTGAGGGAGTGCTGCACTGTCGGAGGGTCAATGCTGAGGGAGATCCGCACTGTCAGAGGGTCAGTACTGAGGGAGAGCTGCACAGATGGAGGGTCTGTGCTGAGGGAGAGCCGCACTGTCGGAGGGTCAGTGCTGAGGGAGAGCTGCACTGTTGGAGGGTCAGTTCTGAGGGAGAGGGGCACTGTTGGAGGGTCAGTACTGAGAGAGAGCTGCACTGTGGGAGGGTCTGTGCTGAGGGAGAGCCGGACTGCCGGAGGGTCAGTACTGAGGGAGAGCCGCACTTTCGGAGGGTCAGTGTTGAGGGAGAGCCGCACTGTCGGAGGGTCAGTGCTGAGGGAGAGCCGGACTGTCGGAGGGTCAGGATGAGGGAGAGCCGTACTGTTGGAGGATCAGGCTGAGGGAAAGCCACACTGTCGGAGGGTCAGTGCTGAGGGAGTGCCGCAATGTCGGAGGGTCAGTGCTGAGGGAGAGCTGCACTGTCGGAGGGTCAGTACTGATGGAGAGCCGCACTGTCGGAGGGTCAGTACTAAGCGAGAGCGTCACTGTCGGAGGGTCAGTGATGAGGGAGCGCCGCACTGTCGGAGGGTGAGTACCGAGGGAGAGCCGCACTGTCGGAGGGTCAGTACTGAGGGAGCGCTGCACTGTCGGAGGGTCAGTACTGAGGGAGCCAGCACTGTTGTAGGGTCAATGCTGAGGGAGAGCCGCACTTTCGGAGGGTCAGTACTGAGGGAGCTCCGCACTTTCGGAGGGTCAGTGCTGAGGGAGAGCCGCACTGTCGGAGGGTCAGTGCTGAGGGAGAGCCGCACTGTCGGAGGGTCAGTACTGATGGAGAGCCGCACTGTGGGAGGGTCAGTGCTGAGGGAGAGACGCACTGTCGGAGAGTCAGTACTAAGGGAGACCCGCACTTTCGGAGGGTCAGTACTGAGGGAGAGCCGCACTGTCGGAGGGTCAGTACTAAGGGAGAGCCGCACTGTCGGAGGGTCAGTGCTGAGGGAGAGCCGCACTTTTGGAGGGTCACTACTGAGGTAGAGCCGCACTGTCAGAGGGTCTGTGCTGAGGGAGAGCCGCACTGTCGGAGGGTCAATGCTGAGGGAGAGCCGCATTGTGGGAGGGTCAGTGCTGAGGGAGAGCTGCATTGTGGGAAAGTCAGTGCTGAGGGGGAGCTGCAATGTCGGAGGGTCAGTACTGAGGGAGAGCCGCACTCTCGGAGGGTCAGTGCTGAGGGAGAGCCGCACTGTCGGAGTGTCAGTGCTGAGGGAGAGCCTCACTGTCGGTTGGTCAGTGCTGAGGGAGAGCCGCACTGTCGGAGGGTCAGTACTGAGGGAGTGCCGCACTGTCAGAGGGACTGTGCTCAGGGAGAGCCGCACTGTCGGAGGGTCAATGCTGAGGGAGAGCCGCATTGTGGGAGGGTCAGTGCTGAGGTGGAGCCGCATTGTGGTAAGGTCAGTGCTGAGGGAGAGCCGGACTGTCGGAGGGTCAGTGCTGAGGGAGAGCCGCAATGTCGGAGTGTCAGTGCTGAGGGAGAGCCTCACTGTCAGTTGGTCAGTGCTGAGGGAGAGCCGCACTGTCGGAGGGTCAGTGTTGAGGGAGAGCCGCACTGTCGGAGGGTCAGTGATGAGGGAGAGCCGCACTGTCGCAGGGTCAGTGCTGAGGGAGAGCCGCACTGTCGGAGGGTCAGTACTGAGGGAGAGCCGCACTGTCGGAGGGTCAGTACTGAGGGAGAGCCGCACTGTCGGATGGTCAGTACTGAGGGAGAAACGCACTGTCGGAGGGTCAGTACCGAGGGAGAGCCGCACTGTCGGAGGGTCAGTACTGAGGGAGAGCCGCACTGTCGGAGGGTCAGTACTGAGGGAGTGCCGCACTGTCGGAGGGTCTGTGCTGAGGGAGAGCCGCACTGTCGGAGGGTCAGTACTGAGGGAGAGCCGCACTGTAGGAGGGTCAATGCTGAGGGAGAGCCGCACTGTCGGAGGGTCAATGCTGAGGGAGAGCCGCATTGTGGGAGGGTCAGTGCTGAGGGAGAGCCGCATTGTGGGAGGGTCAGTGCTGAGGGAGAGCCGCACTGTCGGAGGGTCAGTGCTGAGGGAGAGCCGAACTGTCGGAGGGTCAGTACCGAGGGAGAGCCGCACTGTCGGAGGGTCAGTACTTAGGGAGAGCCGCACTGTCGGAGGGTCAGTACTGAGGGAGAGCCGCACTGTCGGAGGGTCAGTACTGAGGGAGAGCCGCTCCGTCGGAGGGTCAGTACTGAGGGAGAGCCGCTCCGTCGGAGGGTCAGTACTGAGGGAGAGCCGCACTGTCGGAGGGTCAGTTCTGAGGTAGTGCCGCACTGTCGGTGGGTCATTACTGAGGGAGAGCCGCACTGTCGGAGGGTCAGTGCTGAGGGAGAGCCGCACTGTCGGAGGGTCAGTACTGAGGGAGAGCCGCACTGTCAGAGGGGCAGTACTGAGGGAGAGCCGCACTTTTGGAGGGTCACTACTGAGGTAGAGCCGCACTGTCAGAGGGTCAATGCTGAGGGAGAGCCGCATTTTGGGAGGGTCAGTGCTGAGGGAGAGCCTCACTGTCGGAAGGTCAGTACTGCGGGAGTGCCGCACGATCGGAGGGTCAGTACTGATGGAGAGCAGCACTGTCGGAGGGTCAGTGCTGAATGAGAGCCGCACTGTCGGAGGGTCAGTACTGAGGGAGTGCCACACTGTCGGAGATTCAGTGCTGAGGGAGAGCCGCACTTTCGGAGGGTTAGTGCTGAAGGAGAGCCGCACTATCGGAGGGTCAGTGCTGAGGGAGTGCTGCACTGTTGGAGGGTTAGTACTGAGGGAGCGCCGGACTGTCGGAGTGTCAGTGCTGAGGGAGCGCTTCACTGTCGGAGGATCAGTACTGAGGGAGAACATCACTGTCGGAGGGTCAGTGCTGAGGGAGAGCCGCACTGTCGGAGGGTCAGTGCTGAGGGAGCACTGCAATTTCGGAGTGTCAGTACTGAGGGAGTGCTGCGCTGTCGGAGGGTCAGGGCTGAGGTAGGGTCAGTACTGAGGGAGAGCCGCTCTGTCGGAGGGTCAGTGCTGAGGGAGAGCCGCACTGTCGGAGGGTCAGTATTGAGGGAAGGTCGCACAGTGGGACCGTCAGTACTGAGGGAGAGCCGCACTGTCAGAGGGTCAGTACTGAGGGAGAGCCGCACTGTCGGAGGGTCAGTGCTGAGGGAGCGCCGCAATGTCGTAGGGTCAGATCTGAGGTAGTGCCGCACTGTCAGAGGGTCAGTACTGAGGGAGCCTGCACTGTCGGAGGAGCAGTGCTGAGGGAGAGCCGCACTGTCGGAGGGTCAGTACTGAGGGAGCGCCGCACTGTCGGTGGGTCAGTAATGAGGGAAAGCCGAACTGCTGTAGGGTCAATGCTGAGGGAGTGCTGCAATGTCGAAGGTTCAGTACTGAGGGAGAGCCGCACTTTCGGAGGGTCAGTGCTGAGGGAGAGCCGCACTGTCGGAGGGTCAGTACTGATGGAGAGCCGCACTGTCGAGGGTCAGTGCTGAGGGAAAGCCGCAATGTCGGAGGGTCAGTACTGAGGGAGAGCCACACTGTCAGAGGGTGAGTGCTGAGGGAAAGCCGCACTGTGGGAGGGTCAGTGCTGAGGGAGAGATGCAGTGTCGAAGGGTCAGTACTGAGGGAGAGCCGCACTGTCGGAGGGTCTGTGCTGAGGGAGAGCTGCACTGTCGGAGGGTCAGTGCTGAGGGAGAGCCGCACTATCGGAGGGTCAGTGCTGAGGGAGAGCCGCACTGTCGGAGGGTCAGTGCTGAGGGAGAGCCGCACTGTCGTAGGGTCAGTGCTGAGGGAGAGCCGCACTGTCGGAAGGTCAGTACTGAGGGAGAGCCACACTGTCAGAGGGCGAGTGCTGAGGGAAAGCCGCACTGTGGGAGGGTCAGTGCTGAGGGAGAGACGCAGTGTCGAAGGGTCAGTACTGAGGGAGAGCCGCACTGTCGGAGGGTCTGTGCTGAGGGAGAGCTGCACTGTCGGAGGGTCAGTGCTGAGGGAGAACCGCACTGTCGGAGGGTCTGTGCTGAGGGAGAGCCGCACTGTCGGAGGGTCAGTGCTGAGGTAGAGCCGCACTGTCGGAGGGTCAGTGCTGAGGGAGAGCCGCACTGTCGGAGGGTCAGTGCTGAGGGAGAGCCGCACTGTCGGAGGGTCAGTACTGAGGGAGAGCCGCACTGTCGGAGGGTCAGTACTAAGGGAGAGCGTCACTGTCGGAGTGTCAGTACTGAGTGAGAGCCGCACTGTCGGTGGGTCAGTGCTGAGGGAGAGCTGCACTGTCGGAGGGTCAGTGCTGAGGGAGAGGCGCACTGTCAGAGGTTCAATACTGAGGGAGAGCCGCACTGTCGTAGGGTCAGTTCTGAGGTAGTGCCGCACTGTCGGAGGGTCAGTACTGAGGGAGAGCCGCACTGTCGGAGCGTCTGTGCTGAGGGAGAACCGCACTGTCGGAGGGTCAGTACCGAGGGAGAGCCGCACTGTCGGAGGGTCAGTACTGAGGGAAAGCCGAACTGTTGTAGGGTCAATGCTGAGGGAGTGCTGCAATGTCGGAGGTTCAGTACTGAGGGAGAGCCGCACTTTCGGAGGGTCAGTGCTGAGGGAGAGCCGCACTGTCGGAGGGTCAGTACTGATGGAGAGCCGCACTGTCGGAGGGTCAGTGCTGAGGGAAAGCCGCAATGTCGGAGGGTCAGTACTGAGGGAGAGCCACACTGTCAGAGGGTGACTGCTGAGGGAAAGCCGCACTGTGGGAGGGTCAGTGCTGAGGGAGAGATGCAGTGTCGAAGGGTCAGTACTGAGGGAGAGCCGCACTGTCGGAGGGTCTGTGCTGAGGGAGAGCTGCACTGTCGGAGGGTCAGTGCTGAGGGAGAGCCGCACTATCGGAGGGTCAGTGCTGAAGGAGAGCCGCACTGTCGGAGGGTCAGTGCTGAGGGAGAGCCGCACTGTCGTAGGGTCAGTGCTGAGGGAGAGCCGCACTGTCGGAGGGTCAGTACTGAGGGAGAGCCACACTGTCAGAGGGCGAGTGCTGAGGGAAAGCCGCACTGTGGGAGGGTCAGTGCTGAGGGAGAGACGCAGTGTCGAAGGGTCAGTACTGAGGGAGAGCCGCACTGTCGGAGGGTCTGTGCTGAGGGAGAGCTGCACTGTCGGAGGGTCAGTGCTGAGGGAGAGCCGCACTGTCGGAGGGTCTGTGCTGAGGGAGAGCCGCTCTGTCGGAGGGTCCGTGCTGAGGGAGAGCCGCACTGTCAGAGGGTCAGTGCTGAGGGAGAGCCGCACTGTCGGAGGGTCAGTACTGAGGGAGTGCTGCACTGTCGGAGGTTCAGTACTAAGGGAGAGCCGCACTGTCGGAGGGTCAGTGCTGAGGGAGAGCCGCACTTTTGGAGGGTCACTACTGAGGTAGAGCCGCACTGTCAGAGGGTCTGTGCTGATGGAGAGCCGCACTGTCGGAGGGTCAATGCTGAGGGAGAGCCGCATTGTGGGAGGGTCAGTGCTGAGGGAGAGCCGCATTGTGGGAAAGTCAGTGCTGAGGGGGAGCTGCAATGTCGGAGGGTCAGTACTGAGGGAGAGCCGCACTGTCGGAGTGTCAGTGCTGAGGGAGAGCCTCACTGTCGGTTGGTCAGTGCTGAGGGAGAGCCGCACTGTCGGAGGGTCAGTACTGAGGGAGTGCCGCACTGTCAGAGGGACTGTGCTGAGGGAGAGCCGCACTGTCGGAGGGTCAATGCTGAGGGAGAGCCGCATTGTGGGAGGGTCAGTGCTGAGGGAGAGCCGCATTGTGGGAAGGTCAGTGCTGAGTGAGAGCCGGACTGTCGGAGGGTCAGTGCTGAGGGAGAGCCGCAATGTCGGAGTGTCAGTGCTGAGGGAGAGCCTCACTGTCAGTTGGTCAGTGCTGAGGGAGAGCCGCACTGTCGGAGGGTCAGTGTTGAGGGAGAGCCGCACTGTCGGAGGGTCAGTGATGAGGGAGAGCCGCACTGTCGCAGGGTCAGTGCTGAGGGAGAGCCGCACTGTCGGAGGGTCAGTACTGAGGGAGAGCCGCACTGTCGGAGGGTCAGTACTGAGGGAGAGCCGCAGTGTCGGATGGTCTGTACTGAGGGAGAAACGCACTGTCGGAGGGTCAGTACCGAGGGAGAGCCGCACTGTCGGAGGGTCAGTACTGAGAGAGAGCCGCACTGTCGGAGGGTCAGTACTGAGGGAGTGCCGCACTGTCATGGGGTCTGTGCTGAGGGAGAGCCGCACTGTCGGAGGGTGAGTGCTGAGGGAAAGCCGCACTGTGGGAGGGTCAGTGCTGAGGGAGAGATGCAGTGTCGAAGGGTCAGTACTGAGGGAGAGCCGCACTGTCGGAGGGTCTGTGCTGAGGGAGAGCTGCACTGTCGGAGGGTCAGTGCTGAGGGAGAGCCGCACTATCGGAGGGTCAGTGCTGAGGGAGAGCCGCACTGTCGGAGGGTCAGTGCTGAGGGAGAGCCGCACTGTCGTAGGGTCAGTGCTGAGGGAGAGCCGCACTGTCGGAAGGTCAGTACTGAGGGAGAGCCACACTGTCAGAGGGCGAGTGCTGAGGGAAAGCCGCACTGTGGGAGGGTCAGTGCTGTGGGAGAGACGCAGTGTCGAAGGGTCAGTACTGAGGGAGAGCCGCACTGTCGGAGGGTCTGTGCTGAGGGAGAGCTGCACTGTCGGAGGGTCAGTGCTGAGGGAGAGCCGCACTGTCGGAGGGTCTGCTGAGGGAGAGCCGCACTGTCGGAGGGTCAGTGCTGAGGGAGAGCCGCACTGTCGGAGGGTCAGTGCTGAGGGAGAGCCGCACTGTCGGAGGGTCAGTGCTGAGGGAGAGCCGCACTGTCGGAGGGTCAGTACTGAGGGAGAGCCGCACTGTCGGAGGGTCAGTACTAAGGGAGAGCGTCACTGTCGGAGTGTCAGTACTGAGTGAGAGCCGCACTGTCGGTGGGTCAGTGCTGAGGGAGAGCTGCACTGTCGGAGGGTCAGTGCTGAGGGAGAGGCGCACTGTCAGAGGGTCAATACTGAGGGAGAGCCGCACTGTCGTAGGGTCAGTTCTGAGGTAGTGCCGCACTGTCGGAGGGTCAGTACTGAGGGAGCGCCGCACTGTCGGAGCGTCTGTGCTGAGGGAGAACCGCACTGTCGGAGGGTCAGTACCGAGGGAGAGCCGCACTGTCGGAGGGTCAGTACTGAGGGAAAGCCGAACTGTTGTAGGGTCAATGCTGAGGGAGTGCTGCAATGTCGGAGGTTCAGTACTGAGGGAGAGCCGCACTTTCGGACGGTCAGTGCTGAGGGAGAGCCGCACTGTCGGAGGGTCAGTACTGATGGAGAGCCGCACTGTCGGAGGGTCAGTGCTGAGGGAAAGCCGCAATGTCGGAGGGTCAGTACTGAGGGAGAGCCACACTGTCAGAGGGTGAGTGCTGAGGGAAAGCCGCACTGTGGGAGGGTCAGTGCTGAGGGAGAGATGCAGTGTCGAAGGGTCAGTACTGAGGGAGAGCCGCACTGTCGGAGGGTCTGTGCTGAGGGAGAGCTGCACTGTCGGAGGGTCAGTGCTGAGGGAGAGCCGCACTATCGGAGGGTCAGTGCTGAGGGAGAGCCGCACTGTCGGAGGGTCAGTGCTGAGGGAGAGCCACACTGTCAGATGGCGAGTGCTGAGGGAAAGCCGCACTGTGGGAGGGTCAGTGCTGAGGGAGAGACGCAGTGTCGAAGGGTCAGTACTGAGGGAGAGCCGCACTGTCGGTGGGTCTGTGCTGAGGGAGAGCTGCACTGTCGGAGGGTCAGTGCTGAGGGAGAGCCGCACTGTCGGAGGGTCTGTGCTGAGGGAGAGCCGCTCTGTCGGAGTATCAGTGCTGAGGGAGAGCCGCACTGTCGGAGGGTCAGTGCTGAGGGAGAGCCGCACTGTCGGAGGGTCAGTACTGAGGGAGTGCTGCACTGTCGGAGGGTCAATGCTGAGGGAGATCCGCACTGTCAGAGGGTCAGTACTGAGGGAGAGCTGCACAGATGGAGGGTCTGTGCTGAGGGAGAGCCGCACTGTCGGAGGGTCAGTGCTGAGGGAGAGCTGCACTGTTGGAGGGTCAGTTCTGAGGGAGAGGGGCACTGTTGGAGGGTCAGTACTGAGAGAGAGCTGCACTGTGGGAGGGTCTGTGCTGAGGGAGAGCCGGACTGCCGGAGGGTCAGTACTGAGGGAGAGCCGCACTTTCGGAGGGTCAGTGTTGAGGGAGAGCCGCACTGTCGGAGGGTCAGTGCTGAGGGAGAGCCGGACTGTCGGAGGGTCAGGATGAGGGAGAGCCGTACTGTTGGAGGATCAGGCTGAGGGAAAGCCACACTGTCGGAGGGTCAGTGCTGAGGGAGTGCCGCAATGTCGGAGGGTCAGTGCTGAGGGAGAGCTGCACTGTCGGAGGGTCAGTACTGATGGAGAGCCGCACTGTCGGAGGGTCAGTACTAAGCGAGAGCGTCACTGTCGGAGGGTCAGTGATGAGGGAGCGCCGCACTGTCGGAGGGTGAGTACCGAGGGAGAGCCGCACTGTCGGAGGGTCAGTACTGAGGGAGCGCTGCACTGTCGGAGGGTCAGTACTGAGGGAGCCAGCACTGTTGTAGGGTCAATGCTGAGGGAGAGCCGCACTTTCGGAGGGTCAGTACTGAGGGAGCTCCGCACTTTCGGAGGGTCAGTGCTGAGGGAGAGCCGCACTGTCGGAGGGTCAGTGCTGAGGGAGAGCCGCACTGTCGGAGGGTCAGTACTGATGGAGAGCCGCACTGTGGGAGGGTCAGTGCTGAGGGAGAGACGCACTGTCGGAGAGTCAGTACTAAGGGAGACCCGCACTTTCGGAGGGTCAGTACTGAGGGAGAGCCGCACTGTCGGAGGGTCAGTACTAAGGGAGAGCCGCACTGTCGGAGGGTCAGTGCTGAGGGAGAGCCGCACTTTTGGAGGGTCACTACTGAGGTAGAGCCGCACTGTCAGAGGGTCTGTGCTGAGGGAGAGCCGCACTGTCGGAGGGTCAATGCTGAGGGAGAGCCGCATTGTGGGAGGGTCAGTGCTGAGGGAGAGCTGCATTGTGGGAAAGTCAGTGCTGAGGGGGAGCTGCAATGTCGGAGGGTCAGTACTGAGGGAGAGCCGCACTCTCGGAGGGTCAGTGCTGAGGGAGAGCCGCACTGTCGGAGTGTCAGTGCTGAGGGAGAGCCTCACTGTCGGTTGGTCAGTGCTGAGGGAGAGCCGCACTGTCGGAGGGTCAGTACTGAGGGAGTGCCGCACTGTCAGAGGGACTGTGCTCAGGGAGAGCCGCACTGTCGGAGGGTCAATGCTGAGGGAGAGCCGCATTGTGGGAGGGTCAGTGCTGAGGTGGAGCCGCATTGTGGTAAGGTCAGTGCTGAGGGAGAGCCGGACTGTCGGAGGGTCAGTGCTGAGGGAGAGCCGCAATGTCGGAGTGTCAGTGCTGAGGGAGAGCCTCACTGTCAGTTGGTCAGTGCTGAGGGAGAGCCGCACTGTCGGAGGGTCAGTGTTGAGGGAGAGCCGCACTGTCGGAGGGTCAGTGATGAGGGAGAGCCGCACTGTCGCAGGGTCAGTGCTGAGGGAGAGCCGCACTGTCGGAGGGTCAGTACTGAGGGAGAGCCGCACTGTCGGAGGGTCAGTACTGAGGGAGAGCCGCACTGTCGGATGGTCAGTACTGAGGGAGAAACGCACTGTCGGAGGGTCAGTACCGAGGGAGAGCCGCACTGTCGGAGGGTCAGTACTGAGGGAGAGCCGCACTGTCGGAGGGTCAGTACTGAGGGAGTGCCGCACTGTCGGAGGGTCTGTGCTGAGGGAGAGCCGCACTGTCGGAGGGTCAGTACTGAGGGAGAGCCGCACTGTAGGAGGGTCAATGCTGAGGGAGAGCCGCACTGTCGGAGGGTCAATGCTGAGGGAGAGCCGCATTGTGGGAGGGTCAGTGCTGAGGGAGAGCCGCATTGTGGGAGGGTCAGTGCTGAGGGAGAGCCGCACTGTCGGAGGGTCAGTGCTGAGGGAGAGCCGAACTGTCGGAGGGTCAGTACCGAGGGAGAGCCGCACTGTCGGAGGGTCAGTACTTAGGGAGAGCCGCACTGTCGGAGGGTCAGTACTGAGGGAGAGCCGCACTGTCGGAGGGTCAGTACTGAGGGAGAGCCGCTCCGTCGGAGGGTCAGTACTGAGGGAGAGCCGCTCCGTCGGAGGGTCAGTACTGAGGGAGAGCCGCACTGTCGGAGGGTCAGTTCTGAGGTAGTGCCGCACTGTCGGTGGGTCATTACTGAGGGAGAGCCGCACTGTCGGAGGGTCAGTGCTGAGGGAGAGCCGCACTGTCGGAGGGTCAGTACTGAGGGAGAGCCGCACTGTCAGAGGGGCAGTACTGAGGGAGAGCCGCACTTTTGGAGGGTCACTACTGAGGTAGAGCCGCACTGTCAGAGGGTCAATGCTGAGGGAGAGCCGCATTTTGGGAGGGTCAGTGCTGAGGGAGAGCCTCACTGTCGGAAGGTCAGTACTGCGGGAGTGCCGCACGATCGGAGGGTCAGTACTGATGGAGAGCAGCACTGTCGGAGGGTCAGTGCTGAATGAGAGCCGCACTGTCGGAGGGTCAGTACTGAGGGAGTGCCACACTGTCGGAGATTCAGTGCTGAGGGAGAGCCGCACTTTCGGAGGGTTAGTGCTGAAGGAGAGCCGCACTATCGGAGGGTCAGTGCTGAGGGAGTGCTGCACTGTTGGAGGGTTAGTACTGAGGGAGCGCCGGACTGTCGGAGTGTCAGTGCTGAGGGAGCGCTTCACTGTCGGAGGATCAGTACTGAGGGAGAACATCACTGTCGGAGGGTCAGTGCTGAGGGAGAGCCGCACTGTCGGAGGGTCAGTGCTGAGGGAGCACTGCAATTTCGGAGTGTCAGTACTGAGGGAGTGCTGCGCTGTCGGAGGGTCAGGGCTGAGGTAGGGTCAGTACTGAGGGAGAGCCGCTCTGTCGGAGGGTCAGTGCTGAGGGAGAGCCGCACTGTCGGAGGGTCAGTATTGAGGGAAGGTCGCACAGTGGGACCGTCAGTACTGAGGGAGAGCCGCACTGTCAGAGGGTCAGTACTGAGGGAGAGCCGCACTGTCGGAGGGTCAGTGCTGAGGGAGCGCCGCAATGTCGTAGGGTCAGATCTGAGGTAGTGCCGCACTGTCAGAGGGTCAGTACTGAGGGAGCCTGCACTGTCGGAGGAGCAGTGCTGAGGGAGAGCCGCACTGTCGGAGGGTCAGTACTGAGGGAGCGCCGCACTGTCGGTGGGTCAGTAATGAGGGAAAGCCGAACTGCTGTAGGGTCAATGCTGAGGGAGTGCTGCAATGTCGAAGGTTCAGTACTGAGGGAGAGCCGCACTTTCGGAGGGTCAGTGCTGAGGGAGAGCCGCACTGTCGGAGGGTCAGTACTGATGGAGAGCCGCACTGTCGAGGGTCAGTGCTGAGGGAAAGCCGCAATGTCGGAGGGTCAGTACTGAGGGAGAGCCACACTGTCAGAGGGTGAGTGCTGAGGGAAAGCCGCACTGTGGGAGGGTCAGTGCTGAGGGAGAGATGCAGTGTCGAAGGGTCAGTACTGAGGGAGAGCCGCACTGTCGGAGGGTCTGTGCTGAGGGAGAGCTGCACTGTCGGAGGGTCAGTGCTGAGGGAGAGCCGCACTATCGGAGGGTCAGTGCTGAGGGAGAGCCGCACTGTCGGAGGGTCAGTGCTGAGGGAGAGCCGCACTGTCGTAGGGTCAGTGCTGAGGGAGAGCCGCACTGTCGGAAGGTCAGTACTGAGGGAGAGCCACACTGTCAGAGGGCGAGTGCTGAGGGAAAGCCGCACTGTGGGAGGGTCAGTGCTGAGGGAGAGACGCAGTGTCGAAGGGTCAGTACTGAGGGAGAGCCGCACTGTCGGAGGGTCTGTGCTGAGGGAGAGCTGCACTGTCGGAGGGTCAGTGCTGAGGGAGAACCGCACTGTCGGAGGGTCTGTGCTGAGGGAGAGCCGCACTGTCGGAGGGTCAGTGCTGAGGTAGAGCCGCACTGTCGGAGGGTCAGTGCTGAGGGAGAGCCGCACTGTCGGAGGGTCAGTGCTGAGGGAGAGCCGCACTGTCGGAGGGTCAGTACTGAGGGAGAGCCGCACTGTCGGAGGGTCAGTACTAAGGGAGAGCGTCACTGTCGGAGTGTCAGTACTGAGTGAGAGCCGCACTGTCGGTGGGTCAGTGCTGAGGGAGAGCTGCACTGTCGGAGGGTCAGTGCTGAGGGAGAGGCGCACTGTCAGAGGTTCAATACTGAGGGAGAGCCGCACTGTCGTAGGGTCAGTTCTGAGGTAGTGCCGCACTGTCGGAGGGTCAGTACTGAGGGAGAGCCGCACTGTCGGAGCGTCTGTGCTGAGGGAGAACCGCACTGTCGGAGGGTCAGTACCGAGGGAGAGCCGCACTGTCGGAGGGTCAGTACTGAGGGAAAGCCGAACTGTTGTAGGGTCAATGCTGAGGGAGTGCTGCAATGTCGGAGGTTCAGTACTGAGGGAGAGCCGCACTTTCGGAGGGTCAGTGCTGAGGGAGAGCCGCACTGTCGGAGGGTCAGTACTGATGGAGAGCCGCACTGTCGGAGGGTCAGTGCTGAGGGAAAGCCGCAATGTCGGAGGGTCAGTACTGAGGGAGAGCCACACTGTCAGAGGGTGACTGCTGAGGGAAAGCCGCACTGTGGGAGGGTCAGTGCTGAGGGAGAGATGCAGTGTCGAAGGGTCAGTACTGAGGGAGAGCCGCACTGTCGGAGGGTCTGTGCTGAGGGAGAGCTGCACTGTCGGAGGGTCAGTGCTGAGGGAGAGCCGCACTATCGGAGGGTCAGTGCTGAAGGAGAGCCGCACTGTCGGAGGGTCAGTGCTGAGGGAGAGCCGCACTGTCGTAGGGTCAGTGCTGAGGGAGAGCCGCACTGTCGGAGGGTCAGTACTGAGGGAGAGACACACTGTCAGAGGGCGAGTGCTGAGGGAAAGCCGCACTGTGGGAGGGTCAGTGCTGAGGGAGAGACGCAGTGTCGAAGGGTCAGTACTGAGGGAGAGCCGCACTGTCGGAGGGTCTGTGCTGAGGGAGAGCTGCACTGTCGGAGGGTCAGTGCTGAGGGAGAGCCGCACTGTCGGAGGGTCTGTGCTGAGGGAGAGCCGCTCTGTCGGAGGGTCCGTGCTGAGGGAGAGCCGCACTGTCAGAGGGTCAGTGCTGAGGGAGAGCCGCACTGTCGGAGGGTCAGTACTGAGGGAGTGCTGCACTGTCGGAGGTTCAGTACTAAGGGAGAGCCGCACTGTCGGAGGGTCAGTGCTGAGGGAGAGCCGCACTTTTGGAGGGTCACTACTGAGGTAGAGCCGCACTGTCAGAGGGTCTGTGCTGATGGAGAGCCGCACTGTCGGAGGGTCAATGCTGAGGGAGAGCCGCATTGTGGGAGGGTCAGTGCTGAGGGAGAGCCGCATTGTGGGAAAGTCAGTGCTGAGGGGGAGCTGCAATGTCGGAGGGTCAGTACTGAGGGAGAGCCGCACTGTCGGAGTGTCAGTGCTGAGGGAGAGCCTCACTGTCGGTTGGTCAGTGCTGAGGGAGAGCCGCACTGTCGGAGGGTCAGTACTGAGGGAGTGCCGCACTGTCAGAGGGACTGTGCTGAGGGAGAGCCGCACTGTCGGAGGGTCAATGCTGAGGGAGAGCCGCATTGTGGGAGGGTCAGTGCTGAGGGAGAGCCGCATTGTGGGAAGGTCAGTGCTGAGTGAGAGCCGGACTGTCGGAGGGTCAGTGCTGAGGGAGAGCCGCAATGTCGGAGTGTCAGTGCTGAGGGAGAGCCTCACTGTCAGTTGGTCAGTGCTGAGGGAGAGCCGCACTGTCGGAGGGTCAGTGTTGAGGGAGAGCCGCACTGTCGGAGGGTCAGTGATGAGGGAGAGCCGCACTGTCGCAGGGTCAGTGCTGAGGGAGAGCCGCACTGTCGGAGGGTCAGTACTGAGGGAGAGCCGCACTGTCGGAGGGTCAGTACTGAGGGGAGAGCCGCACTGTCGGATGGTCTGTACTGAGGGAGAAACGCACTGTCGGGAGGGTCAGTACCGAGGGAGAGCCGCACTGTCGGAGGGTCAGTACTGAGAGAGAGCCGCACTGTCGGAGGGTCAGTACTGAGGGGAGTGCCGCACTGTCAGAGGGTCTGTGCTGAGGGAGAGCCGCACTGTCGGAGGGTGAGTGCTGAGGGAAAGCCGCACTGTGGGAGGGTCAGTGCTGAGGGAGAGATGCAGTGTCGAAGGCGTCAGTACTGAGGGAGAGCCGCACTGTCGGAGGGTCTGTGCTGAGGGAGAGCTGCACTGTCGGAGGTCAGTGCTGAGGGAGAGCCGCACTATCGGAGGGTCAGTGCTGAGGGGAGAGCCGCACTGTCGGAGGGTCAGTGCTGAGGGAGAGCCGCACTGTCGTAGGGTCAGTGCTGAGGGAGAGCCCGCACTGTCGGAAGGTCAGTACTGAGGGAGAGCCACACTGTCAGAGGGCGAGTGCTGAGGGAAAGCCGCACTGTGGGAGGGTCAGTGCTGTGGGAGAGACGCAGTGTCGAAGGGTCAGTACTGAGGGAGAGCCGCACTGTCGGAGGGTCTGTGCTGAGGGAGAGCTGCACTGTCGGAGGGTCAGTGCTGAGGGAGAGCCGCACTGTCGGAGGGTCTTCTGAGGGAGAGCCGCACTGTCGGAGGGTCAGTGCTGAGGGAGAGCCGCACTGTCGGAGGGTCAGTGCTGAGGGAGAGCCGCACTGTCGGAGGGTCAGTGCTGAGGGAGAGCCGCACTGTCGGAGGGTCAGTACTGAGGGAGAGCCGCACTGTCGGAGGGTCAGTACTAAGGGAGAGCGTCACTGTCGGAGTGTCAGTACTGAGTGAGAGCCGCACTGTCGGTGGGTCAGTGCTGAGGGAGAGCTGCACTGTCGGAGGGTCAGTGCTGAGGGAGAGGCGCACTGTCAGAGGGTCAATACTGAGGGAGAGCCGCACTGTCGTAGGGTCAGTTCTGAGGTAGTGCCGCACTGTCGGAGGGTCAGTACTGAGGGAGAGCCGCACTGTCGGAGCGTCTGTGCTGAGGGAGAACCGCACTGTCGGAGGGTCAGTACCGAGGGAGAGCCGCACTGTCGGAGGGTCAGTACTGAGGGAAAGCCGAACTGTTGTAGGGTCAATGCTGAGGGAGTGCTGCAATGTCGGAGGTTCAGTACTGAGGGAGAGCCGCACTTTCGGACGGTCAGTGCTGAGGGAGAGCCGCACTGTCGAGGGTCAGTACTGATGGAGAGCCGCACTGTCGGAGGGTCAGTGCTGAGGGAAAGCCGCAATGTCGGAGGGTCAGTACTGAGGGAGAGCCACACTGTCAGAGGGTGAGTGCTGAGGGAAAGCCGCACTGTGGGAGGGTCAGTGCTGAGGGAGAGATGCAGTGTCCGAAGGGTCAGTACTGAGGGAGAGCCGCACTGTCGGAGGGTCTGTGCTGAGGGAGAGCTGCACTGTCGGAGGGTCAGTGCTGAGGGAGAGCCGCACTATCGGAGGGTCAGTGCTGAGGGAGAGCCGCACTGTCGGAGGGTCAGTGCTGAGGGAGAGCCACACTGTCAGATGGCGAGTGCTGAGGGAAAGCCGCACTGTGGGAGGGTCAGTGCTGAGGGAGAGACGCAGTGTCGAAGGGTCAGTACTGAGGGAGAGCCGCACTGTCGGTGGGTCTGTGCTGAGGGAGAGCTGCACTGTCGGAGGGTCAGTGCTGAGGGAGAGCCGCACTGTCGGAGGTCTGTGCTGAGGGAGAGCCGCTCTGTCGGAGGGTCAGTGCTGAGGGGAGAGCCGCACTGTCGGAGGGTCAGTGCTGAGGGAGAGCCGCACTGTCGGAGGGTCAGTACTGAGGGAGTGCTGCACTGTCGGAGGGTCAATGCTGAGGGAGATCCGCCACTGTCAGAGGGTCAGTACTGAGGGAGAGCTGCACAGATGGAGGGTCTGTGCTGAGGGAGAGCCGCACTGTCGGAGGGTCAGTGCTGAGGGAGAGCTGCACTGTTGGAGGGTCAGTTCTGAGGGAGAGGGGCACTGTTGGAGGGTCAGTACTGAGAGAGAGCTGCACTGTGGGAGGGTCTGTGCTGAGGGAGAGCCGGACTGCCGAGGGTCAGTACTGAGGGAGAGCCGCACTTTCGGAGGGTCAGTGTTGAGGGAG